>VMDO01021972.1:0-34423 GCA_007922755.1 Pedetes capensis | reverse complement strand
CAAACATATTTATTCCCTCCTTCTTTGTCAAGCTGTTCTGGAAGTCCTCTTTTGTGAATGTCTAGCTTCACCCTCCATCATTACGACACTCTGTGTCACACATAACTTCTGGTACCCAGTTTCTGTCAAATAAAAACCTCACAGTGTGTCCTATTCACAAGATCTGGTACCATGCAATGTCTATCTCTTCCCCAAAATCAAAATCACCATGAAAAGTGAACATTTTTAATCAGTTCAGGACATCAAGGCAGCCACAACAGTGCAACTAAAGATGCTCACGAAAGAGGACTTCCAGACCTGCTTCAGAAAGTGGCAAGAACGATGGGACAAGTGTGTTCAAAGCCAGGGGAAGATACAGAGGGGATTAATGGCAGTGTATCTTTTACTTTAATACATTTCTTTTCTTTTCTTTTTCTTTTTCTTTTTTTTTTTATATTTGCTGTACTTGGGGTTGAACCCAGGGCCTTGCGCTTGCATGCTTTGCAAGTGCTGTACCACTGAGCTCACCCCCAGCCCATTTTTTTAATTATTTTTTGAGACAGAGTCTCACTAAATTACACAGACTGCCTCTGGTCTCCAACTTTCAATCCTCCTGCCTCTGCCTCCCAAGTTGCTGGGATTACAGGTGTGAGCCACCACATCCGGCTACTTTAATACATTTCTGTTTAAACATTTGTCGTATCTTTTCATTCACACCTCATATGTATCATCTTTGTCACAGCCTAGGTTTCCCCAGAAAGTAGACTCTGAGGCCTTGACTCCCATTCAGGTGCTTCATTTGTGTAGTAACCCAAGTGCATACGACTGGGGCCCTTGGTAGACTACAACAGGGAAATAAAGAAAGCCAGTTCCTGGGTTCATGCTTGAGTTGGCCATTATTATTATGTTGTTGTTGTTAGGTGCCGTCGAGTCGGTATCCAACTCATAGCGACCCTCATAGGGTTTTCAATGGCTGGCTGTTTCAGGATTGCCTTGGGAGTGGATTGCCAGGTCCTTCTCCCATTTTTGCGGTGCTGGGAATTGAACTCGGGACCTCAGAGACTGCAGCACAGTGCTCTACCCACTGAGCTAAATCCCAGCCCGGCCATTATTATAGGTAACTGGTAATAGACCCAGTCAAGACCTCCTAAAAAGATCAGTAATTGTACCTCAAGGTTCTCTGCCTAAAGAATGGAAGAAAGAATCATTTATTTTTTATTGATTTAGGGAGGTTAACTCCCTTTTACTTGCTGAATGCACAGGCATGATTGAAAGGCAGAGTCCTGGACAGAGAAAGATCAAGCAATGTGAGGGCTAAGGCAGGTGCTGTGGGATTAAACCTATACAAAGGCAGCTGTGATGACAGTGGCTGGAATAAAAAGACAGAGCTGCAGGGTGTGAGGAGGGGTAAACAAACCTTCCCATTTCTGTCCACAGTTACCTTTGCTCTGGCAGACAGCCAGGTGAGGAAAGATGAGCTGAATCCGAAGATGGAAATGACTTGAGCCAAACATCAGTCCTCCTGGGATGGCCTGTCTCTAGCCCTCTCTTACTTCCAGAGTCCCAGCTCAGATCCTGGGGTGTTTCCCAGCCCCTCTTTAGCACGCCTCAATGGTGACATTTACTGCCCTAGCTCCAAATAGCTGCCAGAAAATCCATTTGGACTCTTCCCCTCCTCCTCTGCTTTCAAATCAGTATGCTCAGGGAGACCGGTGGCCACAAATACTGCCTCAGCTTCAACAACTTCTTTCTAGGGATCTTAGCTCTTAAATCCCAGCTGCGTTAGAGGTTTGCAAAGCCTGCCAATGTATTTTTCTTCTTTTCTTTTCCTTTCTTTTTTTTTTTTTTCTTCCAGGTTTCCTTATTGTCCTGAGCACGAAGATTGGCCCAAAACAAACTAGACTGCTACTGGCAGAAGCAGAACACCCGGTAGCCTGTCAACTCTTTGTGGCATTAGGTATGCACTTTTGTGTGTTAAAAAGTAAAATTAAGACTGAGGATGTGAGCCAGGCGCAGTGCTGCACACCTGTAATCCCAGTGGCTCAGGAGGCGGAGGCAGGAGGATCGCAAGTTCGAGACCAGAGACAGTCTGCCTAACTTAGTGAGACCCTGTCTCAAAAAGTAAAAAAAAAAAAGGGCTGAAGGTGCAACTCAGTGGTCCAGCACTTGCTCCACATGCAAGTGCAAGGCCTTGGGTTCAACCCCCAGTACTGCAAAAAAAAAAAAAAAGACTGAGGATGTACCTCAGTGGTGAAAGGTGCCTCCTTACCATGTAGAGGGTCCTGGGTTCAATACCCAGTACGGGAAAAAAAAAAAATTGAGTCATCTCAAAGGTCAAGTTCGAACTCTGTATCCATTAAAGCATGATCTTTTGGTCTATGTGGGATTCTCACGACTCATGAGGCCTGGCCCTTAGCACACCCTTCCTGTGCGTTCATTGACTGAACAGTCAGCAGAACTTCATATGTCTACAGAGGATTCCAGGGGGTTGGCAAGAGGGTCCCCTCACATTAGAAGTCTGTCCCATGGGGCAGGTGAGAAGCTGAGGTTGGGGTGGGGGCTTCACAGATGTCAGCATTCAGGGCGCCCTGGGAAGATTATGCAACAGGGATTCTGGGCCCCACCCTGGAGGGTCTGATTCAGTCCCAAAGCCAGTGTCCACTGGGAAAATGTGCCCCAAGGAACAGTGGCCCCAGCTCTGCCATTGCCCAGGACTGGGAATTCCCAGACCAAGGAAGATGCAGGCTGAGCCCCTTTGGAAAGAGGTGGGGCTGAAGATGTGGTGTCCACTGGGGTGACTTTGGAGGGCACCACTTATAATAACATTAATCCCAGGGCAGAGGGCAAGGAGCGCCTCCCTCTGTCCTCTGCCAGTCATCCTGTTAAGTGAGAAGGCTCAGGATGGGGTGAGGAGGTCCTTGACCCCCTCTAACACCTGTCCATCCCCTTTGCAGCAAGCAGTAGGTCTTAGGTGAGGCGTGTCTTAGCTGCGCTGTCAGCTAGCTTGGAATAATGTTATTTTCACTGTATTTATAGTCACTAGTAAATAAATCCTAAGCATGGAACATGCTACTAGCTTTCTATTTACTGTGGTGACAGAAGTTTCTTTTTAAGTAAACTTATATGAGTCTATGTAAACAACAGTTAATAATAACTTGAATTGTACCTAAATAAGCAAAACCAGGAAAGGTGTGGATAGAGTAGTGAAATTTGAGAGACAGTGTCCTTAAGCATCCTTCTTCATTGTGAACAGAGAGGCATAGATGAGAAGCTGTGACCCAGGGGACCAAGAGAATCAGAAACCCAGAGCCCAGGGGCCTGGCCCGAGTTCCTGCCACCTAAGGAGGAAGGCAGGCTGGGATTTAGCTCAGTTGGTAGAGCACTGCTCTGTAGTCTCTGAGGTCCTGAGTTCAATTCCCAACACCACAAAAATGGGAGAAGGACATGGCAATCCACTCCTGAGGCAATCCTGAAACAATCAGCCATTGAAGACCCTATGAGGGCTGCTATGAGTGGGATCCAACTCGACGACACCTAACCCCACCACCAAGGAAGGAGGCAGGGTGTAGGATCTAAGAGCCTCCATAGAAGCTGCGTGCCCTGGGCAGGGTGGCCATCAGTCCATGGTTCTCCTTCCTAGTCTACCCACTCCTTGCAGGAGTCAGCACTGTGGCTACCATGTCTCAGGACTGCATGGAGTGCCACCTGCATCTGAAAGGGGGTGTGGGCAGTGTGTGGGGGAGGGGGAAGCTTCACAGGGGACTTGGGAGATGCAGGAAGAAGTTTGCAGGACTCTAGTGCATTTACAAGTTCACATGGCATTCTCGATGGGCCCTGGAACCTTCCTGAAGGGCTACCTAGTACCGGCTAACATGGGGCAAATACTCTACCTTCTAAAATGCAAACAAAGCCTTCTGCTGGAATGGGTATGGAATTCCTGCAAGCACACCAGGTCTTTGTGTGGCGCAGCTGCAGGGGGCAGCGGAGGTGGTGGAAAAGCCACAGGTCTTTGCATCCCCCTCTGGGAGGATGAATGGCTTTCATTTACCCCAAACTCTGTGACCTAATCCCCCTGCCCCACTTTAATTTTGCATCACCCAGTTTTCACACATGAGTGATTAGATGGGGAAATCGTTTTGTACCTGCAGCCACCAAACGTATGGAACATTTTTCTTCTTGAATGTTCGTCCTGCATGTCCTGCAGAAAACAAATAAGAGTGAGTTATGGAGGTCGCCCTGGGAAGGCAGGAAACATATGGGTTTCAGAACCAGCACAGCTCCATGATGGAAGGAATGGAAAGAAAAGAGGACAGTCGCCAAGAGGCCTCTCTGGTGCCCAACCTGGCCTGCAAAGGTGTTTTATTAGGATGATGCATTGCTTTCCAAGATTTAGAATATGCAAAAATTCAGAAGTTTAGCATAAAAATCTAGCTACCTAGATTCTCCTAAAAAATCAGATCTGGCCACATGGGCCAGCAAGGTGATCCAAGCCAGGTGGAGCCAATGGCTAGGGTGCACCCTGCCCTGTGTGCCCTGTGCCTAACCCACCTCACGCACTGGGGCCCTCAGAGGGGCAGGTGACTTAGCTTGCTTTGCCCCAAATGGTTCCGGTCCTAAAATAGAAAGTCCTGTGTCCTGGGAACCTGCCCAGTCCCAGACAAATGGATAAACACAGTCCTCTTAGACAGTAACCTGGTTCCAACACACAAAGGGGACAGTACCCAACTGTGTGTGTCACCTGTGAGCACAGGGGTAAGCATCCTAAGTGGATTCACTCATTTAATCCCCCCAGCAAGCCTAGGAGACAGGGACATGCATCCCAACGCTACAGGTGAGAAACTGAGGCACTGACAAGTGAAGCAGACACAGCTTAGAGGACTTGGCAATGAACCAGACTTTCAGTCCTGTTCGTGACCAAAGCATCTCTAGTCTAAGTGAGTTGGGCCCCTTATTTTAGGTCTGGCGAGAGGAGGTCACATGACCTGCTCTTGTCCACTTATCACGTGGCTCTCTTGAGGTTCCTGCCTCCCCAGCAGCTACTCTTCCCATTTCCTGCTTGTTGTTGTTGTTGTTAGGTGCTGTTGAGTGGGTCTCTGACTCATAACAACCCTACTTACAACAGATGAAACACTATTGCCAGTGCTTCTCTGCTATTCACAGGGTTTTCAGTGGCAGATTGATATTTGGGAGTGGGTGGCTGGGTCCTCCCATTTCCTGCTTAGATTATGGAAACTTGATTTTGTGTGGGGCCCATCATGAGCACAGAAAGGGAGCTCTTCCCTCAGCCTGGGCCCAGAGGCCTGGAGCATGGCCATTTGGCTCATATCTTGCTTGGGTGGATTGGTTTAGGGCCAGGCACGTGGCCCAGGTCTGGACAATGAGGCATAAGAGTAGGGGGTGAGGTTCTTATTTCTTGGACAATGTTCATGCTCTGATAAACGTACCGACGGGGTTGAGGACTTCTCTTACGTCCTGCCTTAAATGAGGTCATGTAAGATTGAGATTCTGCAAACCATTTTGTGGCCAGGGACAAGCGTGATAGTGAAAAATCAACACATTCAGGAGGGCGGAGCAGAAAGTCTCCATCTTCGATGACATAGTCAGGCCGCCACATCGACCTTGGGGGAACTAGCATGGGGTAGCTTACTCACCGCCTTGCTCACTACTCGCTCATATGCTGTCCCCGGCTGCTGGACAGCCTAACAGCTATGTCCTCACGAGCACCTTTGCTAGTAGCGTGAATTCGGCAGCAACCTGTTTCCTGGTGTCCTTTTGTCTGATCTGTACCCTGACCCCATAGGGATTTCCAAGTGTGAAGACTCCCAGGCCCAATCTCATAGAAGTAAATAATATAGGAGGGGGGGAGAGAAAGGGAGAGAGAAAGGGAGAGGGAAAGAGATAGAGAGAGAGAGAGAGAGAGAGAGAGAGAGAGAGAGAGAGAGGAGAGAGGAGAGAGGAGAGAGGAGAGAGAAGAGAGGAGTGGGAGGAGAGAGAGATCAGTTCATGAGCCAAAAGCTCCCCATATGGAAGAGAGCCTTCAAGAGAAGGGACAGGTGTCCCCTGCTTTGCTCAACACAGGAAGCACTGAGAGCCTAAAAGAGCAAGCTGTGCCCCATCTACAGTCCCCTTGTTAGTGAAGATTCGCAGGGAGTGGAAAGAGGCAGATCTGGAGCATGAGTCCAGGAATCTGGCAGCAAAACCCTGGTCCTTGTATCCAGTGTATGAAAGAATTTATACCCAACACGAAGGTTATAATGGAGAGTTTAGAATAAGTTTATTAAAGAAAGTACACCTTTAAGGAATAATTTCAGGGAAAACTGAGGTACCTGAAGAAACTGGGTAACCCTGGAAGGGAAGCTGAAAAAACCTGTAGTCTCTGAGTGACTTGGTGTGAGGAAGCTTCTGTTCCCAGGGGAAGGTGAAGAAGCCAGAGAGCAGAGACTTAAGAGGTTTTTAGAGGACAAAAGTGCCATAGGAAGACAGAGAGGGGGTCCTGAGGGAAGGGAGAGGCGTGCACAGAGTTACTAGAGAAAGAAGAGAAAGCCAAGGGCAGAGGGAGAGGAAAGAAAAAGAAGGAAAGAGAGGGTGGGCAAGTGTTTCCCCTGGCTTTATTTAAATGAGAGCACGCCTGGTGTGTGATGTCAGCCCAGTGTGAGGTGGGCCTCGGGCCTTTGTTTTATAAATGGTTCAGTGGCTTGGATAGAGTGTGGGTCCCCTTTGAAAATGTTGTTCCAGTGTCCTGAGAGAGCATGTGGCTTCTTCATCCTGGTGGGACAGCAGGATACCTTGATCTGCCTGTCACCCTCACATATCCACACAGTGCCTCTCCATTGTTCCTTGTCTTAGATCCTGGCTTTGACATTCAATCAATGTGTGACTTTACCAAGGTCCTTTAACCTTGCTGTGCCTCAGTTTCCCCCTCTTTCAAATGGAGATAGTAAGAATCCTATCCTCTTAGGGCTCTTGTGATTACTTAATAAGACAGTGCTTATAGCATGTTTTCCAAGGTGCCTGGCACAGAGAAACACTCTTTGAATGTCTGTGTCATCTTTATTGTGGGGGGAGAAAGCCCCAGCACCTCACTTGGCAGGTAAGGAGCCCCAAACTCTGAGAGGCTAAATGAGTTTTCCTCAAGTCATCCCAGTTATTCATAACAACAAAATAACTAAATTTGAATTTAAATCTGAATCTGATTCTAAAACCTGTTCTGGAAAATAGGATACTATTTGGAAGCAGTATTATGGTTGGGCCTGCAGCCATAGCCCTGTGGCATCCGATCCCATCAGATCTCGGAAGCTAAGCAGGGTTAGCCTGATTAGTACCTGGATGGGAGACCGCCTGGGAACACCAGAAGCTGTAGGCTTGGGAGAAGGACCTGGCAACCCCCTCCCAAAAATCAATCTGCCATTGAGAACCCTATGAACAGCAGAGAAGCACTGACAATAGTGTTTCCCCTGTTGTACAGAGGGTCGCTATGAGTCAGATACCCACTCGATGGCACCTAACAACAACACAACATTATGGTTGGGATCTTAAATGTCCCCCAAAAGCTCATGAACAAAAGGCTTGGTCCCCTGCTGGTAGCACTATGGCAGGTAGTAGAACCTGCAGCAGGTGGAGCCTGTTGGAGGAGGTAGGTCCTTGGCCATGTGCCCCTGGAGGAGATATTGGCCCCTGGCTCCTTCTTCTCTCTTTCTCCCTGCTTCTTTGGCACCCTGGGTGAGCAGCCTAGGGTGCTCACCTAGGGTAATGTTCAGCCTCGTCACAGACCCAAAAGCAACGTAGCTGGCCAACCACGGGCTGAAACCTTGAAACCATGGGCCAAAATAAGCTTTTCCTCCTTTAAATTCATCTACCTCAGGTATTTTTTTTTTTTTCATGGACAATGGAAATCTGACTAACAGAAGCAAGTACTAAAAACAAGCACTAGCCAAGCATCTTTACTCATGCCTGCAATTCTAATGATAAAGAAAACCAAAGAAGTTTTCAGGATGGCAGGCTAAATGTGTTTACCGAGACTTTTGATTAAAGACAATCACTCTTGGTAATAGAGGCTGGTCTCTGCAAATCAGGAAATTTACCCCAAACAGCAAATGGAATTAAATGCCCACTAGGCTACTGACAGATGGTCTCTGAAGCCATAGAGCCACAGGACTTGATTACGATGACAATAATTAGGTCCTGAGCCCCAGACTGGAATACAACTAAATCCAGTTTCAAACGATTCTCCAATGACTTCAATTAACAGTGGGCTAAACCAGGCAGCTAGTTGTATAAACATAGATCTCTGTGTGGCTTTAATCCAATTTCATGTAGTCTCAAAGCTGCGCTGAGATTTTTCGGAAGGAAAACACCACAGCCAGGAAATGCGATCAGCTCTCATCTGTGTGTGTTACTTATAACTTGAGTTCAGGTGGGCGCTCACCCTCCCCCAGAGTGTGTTTAAGAAAACTTTTGCTTGTTGACAATTATTTGTAATTGTTACTGGCAATGTCCTTATAATACACTTCTCCTTACTCATCCGAGTCCCATTCATCTTATAATGGTCGGCAAGCTGTGATCTCTAAGCCAGATCTGGCCAATGCTTGTTTTGATAAGTACGTGTTTTTCTGGACCCAGGCAGGCTCATTTGTGCATGACTTGCCATGACAGTTTTCATGGTGCAGCCACCGAGTTGGGGAGCTGCAGCAGAGACTGTGTATGGCTGCAAAGCCTTAAAAATATATATATTTGCTGACCCCTGCAGAGACAGCTGAATAAGGAAGACATTTGAAGGTCATGGTTGGCCTGACTCAGGAGTTTCAACTTCACCCAGGAGGCAATAGAGAGCCCCTGAAAAATTTGAGGGAGAGAGTAACCTGGGCCTGCAGCAGGTGTGCCAGCTCACAGCCCTTCCCCTTATGGATGAGGCTCCGTCCTGCAAACACCTGGGAGCAAGAGGCCCTGCCTCCTTTCAGGCTCCCATCAGCATTTCCGGGTGCCCTGAAGTCTCAAAGATACACATGAGGAGTCAGCTTGGCTGACAAGCTGGGTGACCTTTGGCAGGTTGCTAAACTTCTCTGTGGTTGGTAAGGTGGGCAGGACAACTCTTCAGAAGTCATGTGAGGAGAACCACGTAACACACATGCCCAGTTTCATTTGTCCTTGTTTGAAAGACAAGGAGGAGAAAAACAGAATGGTTGGGTCCCAGCCAGAAGTCTGGGGTCTCATATTTTCTCTGGGATTTGAATAAATTCAATTCTCCCTGCTTAAGGTACTAGCAAGAGGAGGGCATTTTTATTATGGTCTCATTTTGAGCAAATGTTCTCTTTCTTTAGAGAAGCGCACCAAAATGGCGTACAGTGGATTGTAGAAATTCAGCAGAGAAACCCATCTTGCTTGAATGACAACAAACCATATTTGAACTTGAGCAAATTTGATTCTCCGATCCAGTTCAATATTTCTAGTGAAGAGTTTGAAAAGCAGAATTAGATTTTCAGTAATGAGGACGCAGCTCTGCACATGCCAGAGCTGGGCAGATCCAATTCATCACATCAAAGCCGCTCTCCCCTGGCCATATTGCAGAATGAAATCTGAAAGTCACAGTTTAAATGACCCAGAAAGGAAATAGACCTGTTAGTACTAGGAAGGGCAAAGAGGGTATTAGCCAGGCCCTTGAAGTACAGCACTTTATTGGGACTCTATGCTTTGGGAGAAATAGTGACCCAGCTTTTGGGAGTATAGACTGCAGAATTGGCATGGTCTTGAAACATCTAAGGCAGCTAAGATCCCTGAAGCATAAGGCAGATGTTCTTAACATGTTGTGAGAGGTCTCCCTTTGCAATTAGTCTTTCTCATTACATCAAAGACAGGGTCTCTGCTTAGTGACACCAGTTCCTGAACACTTTCTTTGAACCAAAAGACCTTGGGCTCAGGGGCAGCAGCATCCAGCTAGAATTCTAGAATATTGTATCCTTTTCCTTGTAGACTAGGACTCAGCAAACCTTTCTTGGAAGGGCCAGAGAACAAATACTTTAGACTTTGCGGCCATATGTCACAACCAAAGGCAAACGCAGCCATTAGACGATATGTAAATGAACGTCGTCCTGGTGCAATAAAACTTGATTGTCACTGAAACTTGAACTATTGTCCACATAATCATGAAGACTGATTCTTCGTTTGACTTTTTTCAAACTATTTTAAAATGGAAAATAAAATAATTCTGGAGGTAGCCAGATGTGGCCGTGGCTGTAGTTTGCCAGGCTCTGCTATGGAGTCGGTGGGGCCAGAGGACAGGAGCTCCCTCTTGCAGCCACCAGCTCAGGTCCTGGTGTCAGACTCCTGCCTGGAAATAGCCTCAGCTTCCCTCTCTGTACAAGGGGGCTAACAATAGCTCCTACCTCACCAGGCTGGTGTGAGGATTAAGTGATATCGTCCATATAAAGAGTTTAGAATGCTACATGACATTCTTGTAATTTTGTTTATTTTTAGGTACTTTCTCTAAGGGGAAAGGATACTGAATTTCCAATTATGGCAATGATAGCTTCCTTTTTGGGCTGGGATTTAGCTCAGTTGGTAGAGCGCAGCTCTGCAGTCTGTGAGGTCCCGAGTTCGATTGCCAGCACCGCAAAAATGGGAGAAGGATGTGGCAACCCACTCCCAAGGCAATCCCTAAACAATCAGCTATTGAAAACCCTATGAGGGTTGCTATGAGTCGGACACGACTCGAGGGCCCCTAACAACAACAAGCTTCCTTTTTACATAAATTTATTTAGGTAAAAAATCAATTTAAGTGCCAAGCAGAGTGGTGCATGCCTATAATTCCAGCACTTGGGAGTCTGAGACAGGAGGATCATAATGATTTATTTATTTATTTATTTGTGGTACTTGCAAGGTGAACCTAGGGCCTTACACATATTTGCAAGTGCTCTGCCATTGGGCTGCTCCCCCAGTCCATTTACTTATTTTTTATTTTGAGTTAGGGTCTTGCTGAATTACACAGGCTGCCTCTGGCTTTGAACTCATGATCCTCCTGGCTCTGCCTTCCGAGTAGCTGGGATTACAGGCATGCACTACCACACCCAGCTAGGATCACAAAGTTGAGCCCAGCCTGGGCTACATAGTGAGACCCTGTCAAAAATAAAAAGGCAATTTAAAGGGAAATATTATTTGAATGTGTATAGTCTTAGACAACCAAAGCAATCTCAAAACAATCAGCCATTGAAAACCCTATGAGGGTCTCTATGAGTCAGACCTGACTCAACAGCACCTACCAACAACAACAACAGACATAAACAGATATGGCAAAAATTATAAATGAGACACTCACATGCTAGAATTTGGGGAAACAGCTAATCCTTGATCTTCACCATGCAAAGTTGAGAAATAAATATTAACAATCAGATAGATCATCATTAGCAAGAGACCTGATGTGTATCTCACTGCCTGCACTGTCTGGCATTTCACTGTTAGAGTCATGTGTCAAGTGTCTTCTCTGTTATACTGTGAATTCTCAGGGACAGGGACAAATCATCCCTAAGCCCTCATCCTCACATGGATAGACCTAAACTCAACAACCATATATATGTGTTTCTTTAATTGGGGAAAGGTAGAGTATTCCATCCCCCATGTGTCTGTCAGCTTGTCATCCTGTGGGGACTTGTGTGTTGCTGTGATGCTGAAAGCTCTACCACCAGTATTTCAAATACCCACAGGGCCACCCATAGTGGACAGGTTTCAGCTGAGCTTCCAGACTAAGACTAGGGAGAAGGACCTCACAGCCCACTCCCAAAACAATTCACCATTGAAATCCCTAAGAATAGCAGAGAAACACTGTCAAATATAGTGGCAGAAAATGAGCCCCCCAGGCTGGTAAGTGTTCAAAAGAAAACTGGGGAAGAAAAGTAGAGTCTGTGTTAATGATGAGAATGGAATAAAGCCCATGGGACCCCCTTTTACTGATGTGGCATGATCAAAATGAGAAGAAATATAGTGGCTGTAACAATGGGCTCAAACATGAGAAGACTGTGTGAATGGCACAGTGTTGGGAAGTGGTTTGCTCTTAGGTACCTAGTGTACCTAACAGCAAGATTACTCCATGTCTACACAGATGAGTCTTTCAGCCTCTTCTATCTTCCCCAAAGATCAGGAGTCCAAGACTGGCTCGTTGCATCTCAGAATCCCTGGGCTCATTCATTTAACAAGCATTTGAGAGCCTGAAGCAGGATTAAGCCCTGAGCAGAGCACTGCAAAGAAAGGATTAACGATGCTGACCATGCTCTTGAGCTGCTCCTGGCCTGTGATGGCTGGGGTTGAACTTTTCTGCTCAGGTATCCCTAAGTTTAAAAAGTGCTCAATACCTACCTTTTAAATGTACTAATAATATGTCTTGACTATTATTTATTTTTTATTACTATACAATACTATTAGTTACCATTATACATAATATATAAAATTAAAAATATAGCTATAAGTATAAATAGAATATGCATTATTATAACGAATAAAGTACTGTTTATTATTACTTTTCTATACAGGTGTTTGAGTGATTATTAATTATATTACTAATTTATAAATGCATATTGGTTCCACTTTTACATTATACTGTGCACATTATAAAATATGCAAAAGACTATGAAATCAAAGTTCTATGGTTTTCCTCTGCCCTTTGTGGATCTCCCTCCATGTGCCTCACTTTGGAGAAGACTCTGGGTCTGGCAGAAGACAAGCTCACACCTGAACACAGTTGTGACCTAGAGGTGAGCCCTATATCAAGATGTCTTTGTTTGCTGGCTGGGGAAGGAGAGCTAGCATGGTTGGGGATATGTGTGAGAGCAAATGAGGCTGGAGACAGAAATCTCAGAAGGAAGGGACCTCACAAGTAGGGTGCATGGGGGTCCCAGCTCCCCTCTTCCTGCCCTGGCACTGAGGGGGAATATGATGGAGAGAGGAACAGATGGCAAGAGGCAGGTCTGAGATGGGTGCCCCAGGGCCCTCTGTCCTAGCACATCATTCTTAGGGCAGAAAGAATAGCCCTTTTCATCTCTAACCAGCCTGAAAATTTTTCTTCCTTTCCCATCCCGTGTGCAAGGAAGCCCACATGCACTCTCAGCACAGCCAGATCCCCTAGTGTGTCTTGCTGATAGGGAGCACAGCCTCATCAACCCTGAGCTGCCCTTGGCTGCTTGTGTGGAGCATGGTGATAGAGCTGCAGGTAGGATTAGGATTTAGGAAGGCTACGGGTCTGTGGAGCCAGCAAGCCTTAAAGGGGCCATGACTTCACAGAAGCTGGGCTTGCTGCCTCATAGGTACTTGTTGAATGAGTGAGGCAAGTATGAATGAATGAATGGATGGATGGATGGATTGTTGCTTGGATCCTAGCTCCACTATCTTCAGAACAAAAGTATAGTAGGAGCCACGCTGTATGATTTCCAGTTTGTACAGCCCTGCACTGCAAAGGTTAGCTGCCACATAAACACTGAGATTCCAAAGACAGATGTCTCCCTAGTGTCCTGTGGGGCCATGAGGGCCAGAGCTGGGAAGTAGCTCCAGTTTGTCTGACTCTAGCTACCTTCTTATCTATGGTGCCAGAGGCTTCAATCAAGGACCAGAGGGACCCCAGTGGCTAGGCCAACCTATCATCTGGCCACAAAACATCACCTTCCACACTTCTGCGTCTATCCCCTGAGAAGCTGCTGGAATATAGAATGCCCTCAGGAAAGGACTCCCATTTCCACCTTTTGATACTTGGGAAGTTCTTAACTGGGAGCTTTAACTACTTCCCCAGTGACTCTGCCTATGGATTCCACCTTCTGGAGTTTTATACAACAGATCTAATCTTTTAGTTCATTCTGTGTGAGTGTGTATTTGATAAACACATCACGCTACCATTCTATCTTCATAGAATATTTACAAGTAGCTGAATGTTGGCACGTCACAGATATGGTCCCACATCCTCTTCACAATACCACCATGAGGTAGACCCTGTCAGATTCCCTCCTTCAGATCAGAGCACCAAGCATCAGAGAGGCTGCTTCTTCTCCCCTGAGCCCCACAGATAATACCTGTGATGGTTAATCTTGACTCTCCACTTGACTGGATTGAGAAGCCCTCAGAAGTTGGTGAAGCCACCTCAGGGTGTCCACAAGGGTTTTCCAGAGAGGATTAACTAAAGGGGAAGACATGCCTACAATGTGGACAGCACCATCACAGAGGCTGGGGGCCTGGTGGCATGAAAAGGGAAGAAAGAGAAAGCAGGGAGCATATCTGCTCACTCTGTGTGTTTCTCTCCCCTCTCCTCCCTCCTTCCCTCTCTCGGCTTCCTGGCTGCTAGGAGGTGAGCCGCTTTGCTCTGCCACGCTCCTGCTGCTGTCACGTTCTGCCTTACCTCAGGCCCAAAGTGATGAGGCTGGGGGACCGTGAACCGGAACACTGAAACTGTGAGACAAATCTTTCCTCTTTCAAATGGCTCTTCTCACGCATTTTGCCATAATAATACAATACCTGCCTGAGCAAGAGTCACACCCAGGTTCCAGGTGACCCCAGCTCCCAGCTCAGGGCCAACATACAACCCTCCACCCTACCAGATCCCGCCAGCCTGATCTGCTGCCGATAAAGACATTCCATTTACATTAGTCAAGTCATCAAGTTCTCTTTTTAAAAAAAATTAGAAAGCGCAGGACTCACCCACCATTCCTTTGCCCAGAGATGACTATTTTTAATAGCCCCATGCATTTTTCATACACAGATATAGATATAGATGGTCTTATTTGCTTCTTTATAAAAATGAGCTCATACTATGCATGTTATTTTGTGACATATGTTCTACCAGCTATATATCTGGAACATCTTTCCATAGCAACACATAAAAGCTGCGCAGCATCATTTCATGGCTGCCAAAAACTCCATCCTATGGATGAACCAAGACGCATTTAATGCCACACTTCTTCCTGGACATTTAACTTTCCCCAAATATAAACCCTCCAACTCACATCTTTGCACACTTACCTTGTACACATATCTCACTACTTCTTAGGTTGCTGGCCATAAGGAAAACTGTTGGAAGCCAAGGCCACGCCTTCCTCTGAGGCTGCTGCCCATCCAGACCCACCCTACCCTCCCAAGAACAGGCTGATCTACCCACCCCCACCTCACATAGGACATTGATGTCTCTAATCTTGGCCAATCTTGCAGGCCAGAGCGGGGAAAAATAATAAAAGAACATCATGTTTTAATGAACATAACTTTTGTTACTCGTGGGGCTGAGTTTCTTCTCATATCAGACAACTGCAGGCTGTTTTAAGCATCTGTCTTTGCATTACTATGGTTGCCCTAGAGGCACAAAATACCCCAGGTAAGGTTCCATCCACCAGCATCAATTTTGGAGGTGTCCACCCAGGGGGTCTCAGCAAGATCCTTTGGAAGAGCTGCTCTGCTGCCAGGGCCCCAAGGGTTCTACAGCTCCAGAGGTGGAACTAAGACCATCTGGCACAAAGCCCACGTGGCCAGTCACCCCAGAATGGCATTTCATGGCTGTCTGGTTTATCTCACCCGTGCCTCACCTGACCCCCGTGGCTGTCAAGTCTTCTCTAAGCACAGAGCCAGCTTCTGGTTCAGGTGCCCACCCTTGCCCTCCACTGCCCACCACGGCCCAGAAAACCCTGGTGCCCACCAGGCAGGCGGCCTTGACTTTAATGTCTAACTGGGGCTCGAGGGCAAAGATGCCTGTGTTGACCCAGGTGGCTTTCCGTTCCTCTTCCTTCGGATTATTTTAAAGCCAGGGGTTAGAGAAGATTCAGCTCAGCTGTAAATTTGCTGCCAAGCTCAGGAACTTCATCTTGTCTGGGTCTCAGTGTTGAGGGTATGGCAGGCCAGCCCCCTCCGATGACAATGTCATTGTCTCAGGTATGGCATGAGGTGTGGTCACATCAGCCCTGTGCCTCTCCCAGCAACCTAACCCCTTCCCACAGAAGCACCACATCTATTTTTCTTGCACAAATCCCTTCAGGCCCCACTTCCTATGCCCCACATTCTGCCTAGGGAATAGGCCACAGCTCAGGATGTGGGTCCAAGTTCCAGTCTGCAAGAAGCCACGATTGTTATTTACTTTCTCTGAGCCTCAGTTTGCTTAACGGCAAAATGGGGATAATAATAACACCTACTTTACAGGGTTGTTATGGAGATGAGATGAGAGCGCCTTGGTTCACATGATTTTTGAAACTACAATATGTAGAGCCAATTTTATTTTTATTTGATGACTACTGATTCATCCCCCCACGTGTCTGTCAGCTTGTTGTGCTGTGGGGGCTTGCATGTTGCTGTGATGATGAAAGCTGTGCCACTGGGTTTTCAGACACCAGCAGAGCCACCCATGGTGGACAGGTTTCAGCTGAGCTTCCAGACTAAGACAGACTCAGGAGAAGGACCTTGTAACCCACTCCTGAAACAATTAGCCACTGAAAACCCTATGAATAGCAGAGAAGCACTGTCAAATAGAGTGCCAGAAAACAAGCCCCCCAGGCTGGAAGGCATTCAAGAAATGACTGGGGAAGAGTTGCCTCCTCAAAGTAGAATCGACCTTAATGATGAGAATGGAGTAAAGCCCCTAGGACCTCCTTTGTTAATATGGCACGCCGCAAAATGAGAAGAAACACAGAGACTGCAACAAGGGGCTTAAACATAAAAAGATCATGTGCATGGCATAGTGCTGGGCAGTGCTTCATTCTGTTGTATATAGGGTCGCCAGGAGCCAGACCCGACTTAACAGCACATAATAAGCAAACACTGATTGAATGCATTCTTTATAATCACTACCCAAGTATAAAGTAAGAGTGGGAAAGCTTCCAGGGGATTTAAATCATAAGTATTTCGTGTTGATGCCCCTGTAGGCCTCTCTATGCCTCCAACATGGGCCATGACACAATCTATGTGGTCACTAATGTTTTCTGGTTGGAATGGTGCTAAGGTTATCACAGCCAAGTCCTTTCAGCCTGCAGAGCTCAGTGGTGAATGAGTTTGCAACTGCAGCTCATTCTTATTGACCCCTTCAGTGGGCACGTGTGGGCCCCAGAGGTCAAGAGAGCAGTAGAGACCACTGCAGTCAAGCTGATTAACCTGTGGGGTAACAAGCCCCCAGGGGCTACGACTGCTGGACAAATGGACCCAATGCTCTGCAGCCACCTGCCCAGAATGGTCAGGACCTTATGGATGTGTTGCTGGCTCCCCAGGTCAATCTTGGGGTCCCTTTCACTTCCCATGACACGTTTCATGTGAGGGCATAGCTGGTAAATGGTGGGACTGGGAGGCAAATCCAGAGGGGTTCTGACCACTGAGCACACTGCCTGCCTGGGGGAAAGAAGGAAGGAGAAGAAGGAACATGAAGGAGGAGAGGGAGAGCCCAAGCCCTAAAGAAGGCCAGCGGCTGGGGTTTAGCTCAGTTGGTAGAGTGCTGCTCTCCATGCCTGAGACCCAGGTTCCATCTCCAGCATCACAAAAATGAGAGAAGAACCTAGCAACCATTCTAGGAACAGTTAGCCACTAAAAACCCTACGAATACACGGTGGCTCATGCCTGTAATCCCAGAGACTCAGGAGGCAGAAGCAGGAGGATCACAAGTTTGAGACCAGAGGCAGTCTGCATAATTTAGTGAGACCCTGCCTCAAAAAAAAGAGTTAAAAAATGAAAATGGGCTGGGGGGTGCAGCTCAGTGGTACAGCACTTGGAAAGCATGCAAGCATGAGGCCCTGGGTTCAACCCCCTGTGCCACAAAAAAAAAAAAAAAAAAAGAAAAGAAAAGAAAACAAAAGAAAACTCTATGAATAGCAGAGAAGCACTGACATCCTGCTAGGCATGGCACAGTGTCAAGGAGTGTTTCGTTTTGTTGTACACAGGGTCACTATGAGTTAGACCCAATTCTCTGGCACCTCGCAACAACAACAATGATGATGAACCAGACTGTGTTCAAAGTACTTAGTGCATGGCAATTCATTTATGTTCAAAATAATCCTATGAGATAGGGATCAGGATTATTCCCATTTTACAGATGAGAAAAGTGAGGCCCAGAGAGGTGAAGTAACATGCCAAAGTTTCAAGGGTGGCACATGTTGAAGCGGCAATTAAAACCTGGCACTTGCCACATCCCCCACTCCCGCCTGGTGTATTCACCTGGGATTATTCATCTAGAAATAGACATGTGCTACATCATCCTGGCTCCTCTCATGGGCTCAGCCACCTCAAACAAGGTGCTCAGCAGCTCTGCAAAACCAGCAAGAGCTTCACTGCCCTGCTGTGTCCCAGGGCCAAACAGTATGTACAGATCATGTCAATGTTCCAGGAAAGAAATAACTAGGTGCATCTGGGCATAATCATTACATCTTTAAAACTTAACCAGCTTAGAAAAAATTAGTGCATTTGAGAAGATACCATGTGAGCTCACGTGAATCCCATAATTGAATCAATTCACTGTCTCAAATCTGCTCTGAGAATCATATTCCAGAAGGCGCTGGGCAAAGATAAGAGCAGGTAAAGTGCCCTGTGTTCTCCTCTATCCATAAAGACTTGCTTGGACATTTTTATATGATCTGCCCTTTGGAGTGAAACTATTTTATAAAACCAAGCTATGTTCTCTGAACTTAAAATGCCAAAACATAAAAAACAACCCATAAAGCAGGGCTGGATTGCTCTGGCGTGCTTCCCTCTGCCTGCGCTGTGCTCTGCTCTTTGGGGCTTGGCTTGTACTTGGTGATCATTTCCTCACGCCATTGCTTCATTGGAGGTCATGTTCCCAAGTAAGACTAGCCTTAGGGTATATTCTCACTCCCCCAGAGACAAACAACAGTGGATCATCAAAAGTTATGAGCACCCCTCAACCAGAGAGCGCCAAGCAGATTGATGAAGCATCATGGTAAGAGGTGTTCGCCAAGGCTCCAGGGCACCATCCAGAGAGTGGATGGAGCCATTAGCCAGGCTGAGGCTCCATCAGGCCAGACTGGGAGGCAGAACAGGGCCAGAAGGCAGGCACAGCATTGGGCACTTAAGGTTTTTAGATGGATTTTTAAGGGCATGAAGACTTCAGAATTTTGTTGTAGCAGAACCTGGGAAGATTTGTTTCTCCCCTAATTCTATGCAATGGGAATGACAAGGGCAATAAATGCAGATGTCACACATGCAGCAAGGAACAGAAGGGACTGAGTCTGGAGGCCAGAAAAAGGATCCCCACGGATCAAAAGGATCAAAGAAATTACGTGTGTGAGCATTTCAGTTGAGAGCAGGCTCCGCTTCTGGGAGGCACAGAGAGGAATCGCACCCCTGGGCAGGCCTGGTCCAACTGTTCAGGCTGAAATCCATTATCTTGGGCTTTGCAAAGCAGTTTTGGCAATGGCCGTGGCCAGCCAACCACAGAGATGACAGGAGGAGGTCCTTCGGGACAGGCTGCTGATGTCTACCAAGCTCTAGCACCATCCTGAATAAAAGATAAAGCAGTCCACTGTTGCAGTATTTAGAACAGAAAAAAGAAAAACCTGGATGATCAACAGGAGCTTAGCTAAAGACATGTAAACTAGGACCATGCAAAGTAGGTTTTCAAAGAAGATCAAGCAAGTCAGGGAAAAATTTATGACATAATGTTAGGTAGGGGGAAAAAAACAGGAATCACAAAGTATCAAACTGATTTTTCTGTGCATAGATAGATACATTTTTTAAGAAAAAAAAAAAAGCCGGAAGAGTAACCATCAAATGTTGAACCCAAACATCACTCTCTCAAAATGTTAAAAGTACTTATCTTTGGTGGAAATATGGGTGGTTTTCATTTCCTTCCTCACATCTGTATGCATTCCTCTAATTCTGCATAATGTACGTGTATTCTTATAATTAGGAAAACAGGATTTATAATTCTCATAGGTATAAATAAGAATATGCTGCTGGTATACAAGGTAATAAGTTACCATTTATCAAGAGTATTGTATATACTTTAGATTATTCTATTTTATAGCGACAACAGCCATAAGAGACAGGTATGATTATTACCTGCATTCCCTACTGGGTAAATGGAGGCCTCTAGAAGCTAAGTTCTTGCCTGCAGCTCATTTAGACCTAAGGGAAAGAGCTGGATTCTGACCAGGACAGATCTGGTGCTAAAGTCCCTACTGTGGACCCTGAAGTAGGCCGAGAGAGCAGGGCCCCAGATAGGGTTGCTGGACAAGCTATAGGAAGGTGAGGTAAATCTGAATTTCAGATATGCGATAAATAATTTTTTGGTGTATGCCTCATGCAACATAATCCATTATGTCTCTGAATTTCTAATTTAAACAGAGCATCCTGTTTTTTGTTTGTTTTTGTTAGGGAGAGGACTTCCCTTTACAAATTCCTATAGGAGAGGCTTGGAAGTGAGGCAGCAATCCAGTTTTTCCAGGGAAAGTCCCCAAGTTCGGGCCCCAAAGCTCCTCTAACAAGATCCAGGACCAGTGAACCCCCAAGTTGGCCTGGAGAAAATCACCGTAGGTCCTAGGCTCCCTCTCGTGAGGCCCGAGAGTGACACTGTGCTGACTGATACCAGTTGGCGGCTTTAGGCAGGTGGCGCCTTGACAATGAAGGCTGCCTGTGATTCATGGCCCCAGCACACTGAGCACTAAGAAGCCGTGCTCGGGGCAGCCCCACACAGGGTGTTAACAGATTTCTGAGTCCACTGTACAGAGTTGCATGTCTGACTTTGCTGCCAGGGTAAGAAGCGACATAGCACCCACCCCACCCACCCCCATTCCTACAACACAGAGCCCGAGGCTCCCTATAAGAACCGCACAGTCTTCCCAACCCCAAGGCAGACCAGTGGTTGTTGGTCTGGAGGCCCACGAGGTTGGTGGGGAGCTCCGAGTGCACTGCGGCTGGCCCAGGGCCAGAAATGCCTGGTCATTCAGCCAAGGCGGGCGGGCTCCAGCAGCTGCCCTGGAATTCTGGTGCCCGAGAAAGCGCCGGACATCACAGCACGGGCAGCCACAATACACCGCGCGCTGGAGACACCATGACGGAGGAAGACATCAAATTCATCTGTCTGCTAAAGTGCCCATCAGAGCTCTGCCGGGTTGCCGAAAAGATCATGCACAATCGGCTCAGAGAGGGCCCTGCTCTGAAGACACTGGGCCAGGGTGAATCTCTGTGACAGTGGATCATGATGGCGGGCACTCACCAAGCCGCTCTGTTAGGCAGCTGGCCTAGACTATAGCCAGCAACATGGAGGAAAGGGGGACTGAAATTGACTCTTACCGTTCAGCCAACATGAAGAGGCCACGTGACTCTCTGAGGACACTGGAAGGACATTTTCAAGTGAGTCCCACACACTACCAAAGCCCTCGAGCCATTTGCAAAACAAAGACCCTAGGCTTATGTTACTCTAGGCACGCAGAGCTGGGTGCCCAGGGCTGATGTTACATGGGGCATGCTCTGGTTTGAATAAAGCTAGAGGAAACGTGTGCCCACTCTCCTCTTCTCCCACAGCTCTCTTTATTCATCCTCTCTTCCTCTCCTAGATCTCTCTCTCGCTCTTCCTTTCTCTCTGCTCCTCCCTCTCACCTCTCTTCTCTCAGGCCCTCCATCCACTCTGTCTGCTCAATATCCCTTTCCTTCTAAAAGCCTGCTTAACTCTGTGCTCCTCTGTCTTCTTTACTTTCCCCTGGGGAACAGAAGCATCCTTAGCAGAGTCACCCAGGGAACACAGGGTTTTCTAATTTCCTTTCCAGGCCCACCCAAGCTTCTCTTCTTGTTGTTGTTAGGTACCATCGAGTTGATATCCCACTCACAGTGACCCTGCATACAACAGATGAAACACTCACTATTGCCAGTGCTTCTCTGCTATGCATAGGGTTTTCAATGGTGTATTGTTTTTTGGGAGTGGGTTGCCAAGCCTACAGCACCTGGTGTTCCCAGGCAGTCTCCCATCCAAGCACTAACCAGGTCCAACCTGGCTTAACTTCTAAGATCTGATGGGATCAGATGCTACAGTGGTTCGGCTACAGGCATAAGCTTCTCTGGGTGCCTCAGTTTTCCCTTTTCTTTCTTTCTTTCTTTCTTTTCTTTTTTTTTTTTTTTTTTTTTTTTTTTTTTTTTTTTTTTTTTTTTTTTTTTTGCCTCTGCAAATCAGAACACACCAAGGAAGAACTCAGGAAGACCTCACAGTTGGTGCTCATTTTCCACACACCTATTCATCCTCTTTCTAAGCAAACCTCCACGGAGTGCCTGCTGTGCGCCAGACTGAATACAAACCCTGGGAGTCTGAGTGGAACTGGCAACTCCAAGGGACAACCCCAGATAAACAAGCAAGCCAGTGTGGAACTGCACTTTGCAGCGATGGCTCTGAAGGGAGCAGAGGGCTCTCTCCCAGCCCCTCATGCAGGAAGCCACCACATGGTTTAGAGCAGAGGGTGGGCTGGTGGGACAGATTTGTTTTCCTGACTGCCTTGTGGAGGATAGATTGGCTGTGGGGCCACGGGAGGCCAGGAGGCGGCTGTGGGAGGAATACAGGGGAGACAGGCAGTGGCCTGGCCCAGGGTGGACATGGCCTGAGGATTCGGATGGACACCTCCCGGAAAAGAAACGTGGTGCCAGCGGGAAGGGGTCATTCCCGCTTGCTTTGACCCTTATCCCGTTCACCAGAGTTTTACACTGTGGCTTGTTTCACAATTGTGTACTGCCTCCGCAGAAATTTCCCAAATACTGAATGGGTGCCACAGGTTACTGGCCAATCAGAATAGACGGGGCCTCCACTAGAGAGTAGCATCCTCTCCAGGACAAGGGAGAGCATGGGTGGAGCAGGGCACCACAGGGGCTTGGGAGGAACCTTGGCTGGAGATATACTTCAATGTCCAGTACCAAATCCAAACAGGGCAGCCCGGCCGAGGTGGCCTCCTCACTAGATCTGAAGCTTCTAGAAAGCAAGGCTAGACTTAGTAAATGTCAGTTGGCTAGAAATCAGTCAAGCCTGAATCTCATGCCAAGTACAAACCTCCTCGTGGAAGAAGCCTGTTCCCCACCCCAGCCGGCCGTGTTGGCATTTGAGTCATGAGTTCCTGAGATGAAACGAAGAGATCACAGCATGGACCCCTGGGCCTGAGGGCAGCCTGTCTCTGAGCCTGGGGCTTGGGGCGGGAACATGGTGTTCTCCACGAGAGCTTGTTCTGTCCTGGGATGCTGCCGCCCAGATGCTCTGCTACTGTCAAGCAGGCCTGGGAACTAGAAAGGAAATCAAGGCAGAGGGAGTTGTGCCCTCCTCCTTGCGGATCGCCTGCGTGGTGTCAGGCTGCAGTTCTGATATTCTGGTAAGGAGAGAGAGAGAGATAGAGATCATGGCTGGGAAGGGAAGGGAAGAAGAAAGGAGAGAGGGAGGGAGGGAGAGGCAAGGAAATCTATTTCAGGAGCTCAGTTTGCTCTGGCTGGCTCCCCTCTTACACATCAAATATTCGGCTCTCCACCTGCAAAATGGGTAGAATTACTTTGTCCTCCCTCCTTCAGAAGAATATTTTGATGACAGATGTGATCATATTAATAAACATCATTTAAACAGATCCCTCCTTCCTCCAACTCCATCCCTTCCTTCCACATATGTTTAGTAAGCATCTACTGAGGAGTCCCTATCTTCCTAGTTATTACCTCACTTCCTCCTGACAGCCACCCTGGAGGTGATCTCCTTGTCGCCCCTGAGGCTCAGAGAAGGGAGTGACCAGCTGTGGTCACTGGCTGGTGAGAGGCAAGTCTGGACTTGGATCTCAGGCTCCTCCTTCCCTGGGCAAATTCATGGTTGGCCAAAGGCTGTCACCTCCACCCCTCTCATGGGAAAGGCCCCTTTAAGAGGGAAAATACCTCGTATTCTTAAGCCAAGGCCAGTCTAAGCTGCTTAGAAATGAAGCTTGGAAGGGAAGGATGCAGGAGGGCCTGATTTGGACCAACTTGACCTTGAGTCACACCTTTCTGCTCGCCAGCTGTGTGACCTCCAGCAGAGTGTTCAACCTCTCAATGTCTATTGAAGGAATAAAGATATTCCAGCTTAGAAGGCCACTGAAATAAAGACCCAGAGCCTGGAGGTTTCAGAAAAACAGAAAAGCCGTGGTGCCAGAATTTGCCAGAGCTATGAACAAAGGGCTCTGGCATCCAGCCTTGCTCAGGTCCAGCAGCTGTGGGGCTCTGGATAGAGGTGGTGCTGACACCTTGTTCCTCTGTTTCCTCATCTGTAAAATGGGCATCACAGCCTCAATGCAAAGGGTAGGTGTGGGAATCAAAGGTGGTCATTCACATCTAATCCTGCCACTAAGCCACCTCCTAGAGCTTGTCCCGCCCAGGGGGTAAGGTGAGGTCTGGGTTACCTTCTAAGGCTGCCCAGCACCTTGGCCGGCAAGGCATGTTCATGTTGCCATGGCCATCAAAATGGGAGGCAGCAGTCCGCTGGTGCTGACTTTGCGTGGCAGTGCAGATACAGCATGGGCCTGGAGCCACATGCTCAAGGACAAACTCTGGCTCTGCCACTTTCTGCTCCACCACCTTGAGCAAGATATCAGCCTTGCTGTACCTTAGATTCCAGCTTCAAATGATGGAAATAATATTCATCTACCTAATGGATTTATTGTCAGATTTAAACAAGTGAGTGCATATAAATGCCCTGGAATGGTGCTGTCATATAAAACATTCCTTAGAGGTACTTCCTCTTGTTATTTTTTCTCACTGATGATTCCCATTAGGAGCAGTCCCCTGCTATGGAAGATGCACTGTGGACTCCCCCACACCTGCTGGGCCTGAAATAGCCATTCATACTGTTCATAGCTTGTAGGTAATTCAACTCAAACTGCAACTTGCTGGGTCCCACAAGAGGACACCTTCCTCCAGTCAGGGGCCCTGGCTAGTGTCACAGGCTCTAAGAGGCCTCATCCAAAGGCTGCATTTCTTCCCATCATTGCCCACTGTGGCTCTGCAGGCTGCCTGCTGTGTATAAATACACTTAACTGTTATGGCTGTGCGATGTTCTCAGCATAAAGCATAAAGCATCACCTCTGTCCCACAGGATAAGAGGGCAGGATGTGTACTGTGCCGTTGATGGCCAAGCTGGGACAGATGGAGACCTGGCGGGCAATGGCCTCCTCCACGGGTACCGCCCCTGCTAGCTCACATGCCACTCCCCAGGCCTGGTCGCCTGGTCGGTGTGGCCCACTTCCATCCACCTCCTCACTATCCCTGAGTTCATGTTCCCTGCAGGGTCCCGTCACTTGGATTCCTGCTTCTGTCCTCCCCTGCTGCCCTGTGCTGCACCCAGGCTGCCTGGGCAGCATTTGGTGGAGGCACCCCACCCTGCAGCGCCTCTCGGTGCTGCTCTGAGACTAAGCCCCTCCCTTGGCCCTCGCAGGGCCTCCTCCCCTGGTCTGGCCTTTCTGTCCTTGCAGCTAACCAGCTCTTTGCAGCCAGCCAGTAAGTATTTCATTTTTGCCTGTGAGTGAAGAAGCAGCTAAAAAGTCATCAGCTCCCAAGTCGTCCAGCTCCTTCAACCAAGGACTCATTCCACCGACAATGTGGATCAGGGGCCTGTGAGGCCCCAGGCTTCGTCCCGGGCCCTGGAGGTCAGTGGTGGGAAATGCGATGTCCCTGGTCAGGGCTGTTGCAAGGACACGTAGCAGGGCAGGGATGCCTCAGAAGGGACCCACGCTGGCTTTAGTGCTCAGTTCCAGCTGGTGACAGGGACCCTGGCTGGTGGCATCAGAGAAGGCTTCCCTGAGAAAGTGACAAGAGGGAGCCAGGCAGCCCCTGGGAGGTGCAAAAGAGTAAAAGCCAAGGCCATCCAGCAGGAGTGGCTCACTGAGTGGGTCTGATTCATAGCAACCCTCATGGAGTCTTCTGCACTATCTGCTACACATGCTCCTGACTTCTTGTTGTCTGGTGCTGTCAAGTCAGGTCTGACTCATAACGACCCTATGTACAACAAAATGAAACACTCCCGACACTGTGCCGTGCCCAGCATTACGTCAGCGCTCCTCTGCCATTCACAGGGCTTTTCATGGCAGATTGTTTCGGGAGTGTATTGCCAGGTCCTTCTCCCCAGTCTGCAGAACCAGGTATTCCCAGGCAGTCTCCCATCCAAGGACTCACCAGGCCAACCCTGCTTAGCTTCTGAGATCAGGTGGGATCAGACACCAGGTGCTATGGCTGGAGACCTGCCCCTGACTTGGCACCAACAAGTGTCTGGGGGACAGATGAATGATCAACAAGAGCAAAAGAAGCTGGTGTCTGGCTGGGTGGAAGGAGAGCAAGAAGAACCCACGATGATCAAGACTCAGACAACAATGGAACTGGGAGAGCTGAGGACGGACTTTCCTCCCCTCTTCCTTCTCACAAGTCCTAAGGCCCCCCTGTGCTAAGCCCTCTGTGGTACACGCAGGATGCATTAATGAAACTTTATTGAGCATCTGCTACCTGCCAGTCACTGCTCAAAGCTCTGAGACTATGTCCATGAGTAGAAACCTGGCCCAAAGACCCATCCACTCTAGACTAAAGAAGATGGGGTGCTGCTCTCAAGGAACTCAGAAAGGGTAGACAAATCACAGCAGAAAGTCACGGGTCCAAAAGAAGGTTTAAGGTAGGGAGGAAGCAAAAAAAGTAGACCAGCCTTGTGCTATGCAGGGTAGGGATGGGGTGGCTTCAAGAGGTGTCTCATGATGGAGATCACTTCTAAGGTGAAGCTAGGGGTTATTAAACCGTCACCTGCATGATGCAGAGATGCTCAGAACAGATGCTGGGCTGTGGCTGATGACCACATTCTCAATGAGGCATGAAAGGACAGTTTCAAATCTGGCTCTGCATACTGACACTGTAGATGGATCACTATTACTACTTTGGGAGGTGATAACAAAGGCTTTAATTAAACATCGGCTGGGCTACAAAAGGCAGCCATCATGAAAAAATAATCTATGTCATTTCCTCTTGAAAATGGCCAGTTTCAAAGGCAGTCCTAGAAAATAAATGGGAGAAAGGAGCCTCATGAAACGGAAGGCAGTGTCTCAGCGAGGCTGGAATGAGTCACCATGAGAAACTGGCAGGCACCGTTTTTCCTCCTCTCTCTCCATGCCCTGCCTGAAAGTATCTATTTTCCTAGGGGCTTCCTATGAAAAGAATATAAAGCCAGACCCTTATTGGAATCCAGGTAAATCCCAGCCCTCCTGATGGGCCTGAGGAGGAGGGACTGAAAGGTGCCTATGTCACAGGCGACATAGGCCTCATCTGGTTGCAAATGATGGGATAATTTAAACTGTCAACCTTCAGGCATGGATGGATCCAGGTGCTCCTGACAGACTGGGGAATTTGTCTCTGACCATCTCTGGTCTCCATCTTCTACCACACTGGCTTCCTTAGCAGAAGTCATCCCCTATGTCCTTCAATCAGCCTTCACAGTCCCAGCTGTGCACCTCCCAGGGGAGCGACAGCAGAACAAGGAGCTCTTTCCTAGGAAACCCCACACAAGTCCTGGGATGAGCTCTGATTGGCCCCACTTGGGTCACACGCCAGTCCTCAGCCAGGCTCTGGAGCCCAAGGAAAGAGGCATTGTCATTAGCCAGGCCTCAGTCATATGCGCAATCTTGGCACCAAAGATTTGGTCTGGCATCAGCCCTTCTGCAACCACAGGAGTGGAGGGGAGAGAGCAGAGGGTTCCCCCAAGTACAACCTAGCTGAAGTTAGTGAAGTGAAGAGGAAGGAGCCGGGCCAGAACCATCAGCTGTGCGGGCCATGAGCCTCATCGAAGGCGCAGCCGAGTGAGCTGTGATTCCAGGCAGGAGGGATCTCGCTAGACAAACGCTCTAGAAGTGGACCTCCACCTTAGTCAGGTGAAGTTGGCCATGCGCACTGAGTCTAAGGAGGAACAGGAGGTGGGTGTGGTGTAGAGCGCCACCTCCCCTAGCACTGGGCCACATGGAGCGGGGCCCCAAAAGTCCACAGTGGTGAGCCACCACTAGCACATGTCATGAAGAACAGAGCCCCCTCTCCTTAGCTGCTGGGTGACCAGGTACCATGAGGCAAGGGTGACCCAAGGGACCTGCTCCCTGCATGGGCAAGTAACTGCCCATCGAGGACATGCTGGCTGGGAAAGCCACACACAGCTGGGACTGAGGCCTGCAGACCCCTGGCCTGCTGAGCCCTCCAGGCAGGGCTGTGACAATGACCCCCACCCAACCCAGACCTGGAAGAACCGAATTGAGTGTCTTACAGCCAGCGTTTCCTGTCCTCTGGACAGCGGCCACATGAAGCACACAGGATCCTTCTTTCACAGAGTTGGAACCTGACGTTCAAAGAGATTACTTCACTTGCCTAAGGTCACCCTAGAGCAAGCAACAGGCTGGATTTGAACCCAGGTCTCCTGGACCACAAAGGCTCTGCTGTCCCTGCATTGGGTGACACTTTACACACCTCTGAGCACAGACCAGCCAGGCCACCAAGGAAACGAAGACTCAGCCATGGTCTAGAAGCAGACATTGAATGCTGGGGGCCTCGGTTCAGGTCCAGGCTGCACCTGCTTTGAGCTGGGGCCTGCAGTGAGTCACTTCCATCTCTCCTCACTGTTTTATAACCCTACACGGGAGGCAGGGACATCCTGCCACCCTACAGGACTCCACGTGAAAATGCACACAGACGCATTTGAAAACCACAAAGGGCCGCACAGATACAAATAATCACAGCCTCCTGTACAGAGGAAGCCCGCGCATCCATCAGATGCTTTTGAGGCAGGAGATGTTTGTGTTGGTACCACCGCAGTTTCCCAGCAAGAACAATGCCATCTGCGTGCAAATATTGGGCGGTGGGGAGGAAGAAACAATCTTTATCTAATTATCTCCCCTCTAAAAATGTACCGAAGTACAATGAATTCTCTGGCTCTTCTATAATATTCTTCTAATTTGTGGTAAAAATAGGCCTTGCTTTCCCAGGCCTCAGCTATTATACACCAAATGCTGCTTCCGAGTTTGTAATATGCTAATATACTGGTAATTAAAAGCTTCAGGATTCTGTTTAATGACTGTGTTGGGTTTGTGGAAGATAATTGCCTCTCCTCCCACCCTCCAGGGAAACGGCACAGGAGGGATGGAGGGAGGGACCCTCCCTTCCCAGGCAATAGTCCCTTCTAGATGGCTCTCTGGTCCCCTGAAGGTGCAAGCCCCCAGCTTTCCCTCCCTTTCAGGAAAGCCTGGTGACTTCCTGGTGACACTTCCCTCCCCCTGAGTCCGTCTCCCCTGCAGGCTGGGGACGCTTCTCCAAAGGGCAGGGGTCTCAGCTTCCACTCGGCAGAGGACTGGGCTGTGCACCATGGGATGTTCAGCAGCCTCTGTGCTGCGGGACCCAGTCAGTGAAATCTCCCCAGGCACTGCCAACTGTCTCCAGGAGATGGGGGGTGGAAGGCAAAGTCACCTCCTGCTGAGGACCACCAACCTAGTGTAAAAAGATGAGGAATGGGAAGCTCTGTTCATAAAGCATCCACTAACTATACCACGACAAACAAGTGTCTCTAGTGAAATGTATCCAGCAGTTCAAAAGAGTAAGCCAGCCCCATAGGGACAGATGTAAAAGAATCTTCAAGAAGAAAGGCAAGGTGCAGACAGCATATGTTGTTGTTAGGTGCTGTAGGGTAGGTATCCGACTCATAGCGACCCTACATACAACAGGCAAAACACTATTGTCAGTGCTTCTCTGCTGCTCATAGGGTTTTCAATGACAGATGATTTTTGGGAATGGGTTACCAGGTCCGTCTCCCAAGCCTAAAGCACCTGGTATTCCCAGGTAGTCTCCCATCCAAGGACTA
Source organism: Pedetes capensis (assembly GCA_007922755.1). Classification (NCBI taxonomy): domain Eukaryota; kingdom Metazoa; phylum Chordata; class Mammalia; order Rodentia; family Pedetidae; genus Pedetes; species Pedetes capensis. The sequence goes on along the minus strand of VMDO01021972.1, from coordinate 4,659 downwards.
ACCAGGCCCAACCCTGCTTAGCTTCCAAGATCTGACAGCATTAGAGGCCACAGGGCTACGGCTGCAGGCAGACAGCATATACAGTGAGCTAATCCATGTTCCCTTTATTGGCGTGTGGATTGGATTCTCTGTCAAGCTCGATCTGCGCATGATTCTAATCCTCACCTGATTTTGTAGCCCTCTGAAATTGTTGACAGGGTGCAGGTTGGAGTGGAGAATGTGTGGCATAGGGGATATCCATAGAAGGACCCAAGATGGTCAGAGCGGTCACCTCCTGGGTGGCTGTCTCAGTCCCTTCACCCTGCTGTAATGAACTACCGTAGGCTGAGCAGCTGAGGAAGAACAGAAATTTACTCCTTATCATTCTAGAGGCTGCAAAGTCCAAGATGAGGGCGCAAGCAGGCGTGGGGTTTAGGTGAGAGCCAGTTTTCTGGTTCATGGCCAGCTGCCTTTTGGCCACCTCCTCATGTGGCAGGAGCGGGGTGGGGGAGGGTCTCTTGGGCGTCTCTCGGAGCACACTTGTCCCATTCCTGGCGGCTCTTGCCTTCCAAAGGTCTCACCTCCTTATGTCATTGCCTTAGCTGTGAGGACATCGACATAGGAATTTAGGAGGACAAATGTTCAGCTCACAGAAGAGAGGAACCAAGTAGCTAAACATTGGCATGGAGGAGCACTTGCCATGTTGAAATGTTTGTATAAATTTTCCTCCACGATATGCATTACTTATTGAATATCACTTTAAAAACAAACACTTAGCACATTGTCTAGCTCAGGATGATCTCAGTAAATTCTACTTCTGTTTCTCCTCAGAGCCTCTTAGACAGGACATTTATGTGTCACTTTCAGCCTCCTTGAACATTATCAGCAATTCACATCTTGAAAGCAGCCCTCACGCCTGCAGCCTAGCATCCCCTGCACAAGGCCCAGCCTGCCTCGGGTTTCAGATGGAGAAAGCGGGGTCAAAAGCTTGGGAATGACAAGTCCCTGATTCTGAGATGATTCGCAAATCCTCCGTGACATTTCACAGCCAGGACTGACGGAAAAGCTGCGATCTGAACTTCAGATATGCCAATGATAAACTGGAGGAGGGCTTCCCTTGCTGCTGCTTAAAAAGAATTTAAATGAGGCTCCTTCAGATAATGAGTCTCCTTGACGGAATCAAAATACGGCTTGCCTGGAAAGAAGCTCCATGGACTTTACCCATTTTTGGAGCGTCTCTCTCCACTGGTACACAATGAAGTTCTGCCTTGGCCACGGCTCAGGTTACCACTAATGGATAAGACACAAAGACTCTGAATACAGCCACTTAATCTTTCTAGTGTGTTGCCTGCATCTCAACTACTCAAACAATTGGATCAGATCAGTATTTTCCATTGTGTTTGACTCAACTCTCCAGAAAACCAGCAGGTGCTATGGAAGAGATAAGGTCTCGGGGCACAAGTAAGCTTGGGGAAACTGGCTGGAAGGAAGTCAGGCAAGTTTCTTGACTGCGGGACTTCTCAGAGCCTTCCTGGAGAAGAGCAGAATATTCTTGCTTGAAAAATTAGTTTGTGGATTTTTTTTTCTCCCTGCATTTTCTCGGGTCTTGCTCCTGGAGGGCACAAAGGCTCCTCTGCTCCCTGGCCCTGGGGGTGGGGTGGGGGTCCTGAAGGATGGAAGGAAAATCAGCCTTGAATCAGTCTCTGCCTTTAGATAAGGTGGATGGAATAACATGGAAATGCAACATCTCCTCTAGCAGCAGAGAAAGGGTGATGGGTGCTGAGGGCAAAGAGAAAGGAAAGAATCCACAAAACCTCAGCCAGGGATGCTGAGGCCCCAGGGTCCCACAGAGTGCCGCCCTCCCCTCCAAGTCTGCCACCTGCCAGGTATGTGGCAAAACCCTAGGGGAGTCATGAGGAAAGAATTCCATTCCCAGGAGGCAGCAGAGCTTCCAGATTAAAGGAGGGACCTCTCAGATATGCCTGATGGCTGGATGGCACACCACCCACCCATCCTCTTTTGTTGCCACCTCAGATGCCCCTCCCAGGACTTTGGACAATCCTAGGTAAGGGAAAGCCTGGAGGTGATCCTGGAACCCCCACCAGCCCAGTGGACCAGCAGCCCCGAGAAGGTATGTTGTTGTTGTTATCAGGTACTGTCAAGGCAGTGTCCAACTCATAGTGACCCTGTGTACAACAGGTGAAATACTATTATCAGTGCTTCTCTGTATTCCTAGGATTTCCAATGGCAGATTGTTTTTTGGGAGTGGGTTACCAGGTCCTTCTCCCAAGTTTACAGCACCTGGTGTTCCCAGGAGGTCTCCCATCCAAGTACTAACCAGGCCTGACCCTGCTTAGCTTCCAAGATCTTATGAGATTGGATGTCACAGGGCTATGGCTACAGGCGAGAAAGCATGGGTAGGTGAAAATAACCACAGCAACTCCTGAGTTTTGTGGCTGAGAGAGGTGCAAGAAGACAGAATGACTCTCCCAGCTGGGGCGAGGGATGCAAGGCTTCCCGGACTTCTTTCCTTTCTGTGTATGAGTCAGACAGTGTGGTGCGTCAGAGAAGATGATGGGGACAATAGGAATTATCGACAGTGACGCAGCACCCAGAGTGTGCCCAGCCTGCAGGGCTCAGTGGAAGACAGAGAGGAAAGATATCAGGCTGTCGGACTAAGCTGCCCAGAAACTGCGGAGTAATCTAGCTTTTACATCAAAACACCCCCCAAAGCCTCTGCCTTTTGGCTTAGTGACTCCTTTTCTGGGAATTTGTGATAAGGATTTCATATTAAACACTGAGGGGCATCTTTATGTAAAAAATTATTCCCAACCAGGGGTGAGTGGGAACAAAAAATAAATTGAAGTCCTAGAATTGGAGAATGGGCAGTGACAGTAACTCCCCCTGATCCGCTATTATTCAGCCATTGAAAGTGAAGTTATAGAAAGATGTCAGTGATGTGAAAATACTTCATGCAAGGGGGCAAAGCAAGATATGGACGTGTACATCTTGCTAACGTCAACTGTGTGAACAAAATGTACAGGAAAATCCTGCAGAAATTATACTGTAGTATTAGCTGGAGCAGGAGATGGGGAAGGGTGGCAAAGCGAGAGAAAATGATTTTATAGCCCCCCACCGCCAGCATGTGCGGTGCAGGGGGACTTTCCCCTGTGTGCTGACTTCCTACTCTAGAAGCCCATCTGGAAGGTCCTGGAAGTCGGCGTGATAAGGGAGGCAAGGGATGAAGAAAGAGAATAAAGGGGCCTCTGCAGCCATCTTCTTCCCTGCCACCTTTTGAGAAATGAACACTGATGGGAGCTTCCACTGAGACAAATGGCTGGATCTCATCAGTACTTCCCTGGTAAATAATATCCTTTGGAAATAGGAGATAATACCCTTTTAAAAATGGCCTCTGTAAGGAGAACTCACTTTGCAGATGATATAACAGGTAGGCCACAGGTGCCTCCATGGCCTGGCTAGGAAGGGAGGTTTGCATTTGAGGCAGGACCCCTCCAGCAATACACAGGAAAACTTGTTTTACAGCCTGGAAAGGTAGGCCTAAGCAATGGTAGAGTGCTGCTGTGCACACTCTGGGCCCTGGGTTCAATCCCCAGCACTGCAGAATGGGGAAAAGGACCTGGCAGCCCATTCCTGAAACAATCCCAAAACAACCAACCATCGAAAACCCTATGAATAACAGAGAAGCACTGACATAGTGCTGGCATGGCAGTGTTGGGGAGGGTTTTGTTCTGTTGTACATAGGGTTGCTATGAGTTGGACCTGATTCAGCTGCACCTAACAACATCTCATTAGAGGGACAGATATTCCTCCCCTTTTTGATCTTCTCTTTGAACATGTCAGAGTTATCCCTCAGCTTGTTGTTGTTGTTGATGTCATTGTTGTTAGGTGCTACTGAGTCAGGTCCATCTCATAGCAACCCTATGTACAACATAACAAACCCCTCCCCAACACTGTGCCATGCCTGGCACTATGTCAGTGCTTCTTTGCTATTCATAGGGTTTCCAATGGCTGATTGTTTTTTGAGAGTGGGCTGCTAGGTCCTTCTCCCAAGCCTACAGCACCTGGTGTTCCCAGGCGGTCTCCCATCCAAGTACTAACCAGGCCTGACCTTGCTTAGCTTCCAAGATGAGATGTGAGGGGATCGGATGCCACAGTGGTAGGGCTGTAACCTCTGATCAGATGTTGTTGTTGTTAGGTGCCGTCGAGTCGAGTCCGACTCATAGCGACCCTCTGTACAGCAGATCGAAACACTTGCCGATTCTGTGCCAGGCAAACAATCTTATTCATGTTTAAGCCCGTTGTTGCAGACACTGTGTCAATCCATCTGGTGGAGGGTTTTCCTCTTTTGCGTTGACCTGCCACTCTTCCAAACATGATGTCCTTCTCCAGGGATTGTTCTCTCCTGACTACATGTCCGAAATATGTAAGTCACAGTTTGGCCATTTTTGCTTCCAAGGATTACTCTGGTTGTACTTCTTCTAGGACAGATCTGTTGGTTCTTTTGGCAGTCCATGGTATATTCAACAGACGTCTCCAGCACCACAATTCAAAAGCATCAATTCTTTTTCTGTCTCTCTTGTTCAATGTCCAGCTTTCACAACCATATGATGCCACTGAAAATACCATGGCATGAGTCAGACGCACCTTCGTCTTCAATGT
>VMDO01021971.1:0-34417 GCA_007922755.1 Pedetes capensis | reverse complement strand
ACACAGAGGAGGGTAAGGGGTAACCTATATGAATAATGCTTATCAAATTGCATATATGAAAATTGTCACAATGAAAAGCATGTCAAAATGAATCGCATTATGATGTACACTAAAAATTTCTAATAAAAAAAAGAAGATAGGAGGAGGGCAAGAGGCAACATTATATATAATACTTTTATTTAAAAAATTATATATTTATACCAATTATATGTGCAGAAACTATATTGGAATAAAAACATATACCAAAAATGTTATCTGATATGGCACAATTCTAGGATTTTATTTTATTTTGTAGTATTCTCTGAATGTTATTTTTATAATGGACGTACTAACTTTTTAACGATTACATGGTTATAGTCTTTCTGTTTAACTGTACAGTTTCATTAAATATCTTTTTGAGAAACAGAAAAAAAAAACGATGTGTGTCTGAAAGTGTCGCCCAGTGTTTCATTGTGTTGCACATAGAGTCATTGTGAGTTGTATCATAGTTGACAACACCTAAAACAACAAGATTCCAGTATTGGAGCATAAAAAAGAACGTATCATGGACCAAATCTGGCCAACTACACAGTGGTTTGTCCACCCTCCCTACAGGAATATGGATCAGAATACAAGCGGATTCCAAATAGCAAAGTTGATTTAAAGAATTATGAAGAAAACTGATTATGGTAAAATAAATTTAAATCACTGGCTGATATTTGATATATGGACGTAAAGAGAATGCTTCCTTATTGGAGAAATGTTGACAAGATTAACATTCCAGAAGAAGACTAAAAAGACTTACAGCAGAATATGGGGAGTAGAGCATGAGAGATAATCACAAAGCCTACCTCTAATTTGATGTACAAAGAGCAATAAACCCCTTCTTTGAAGGAGAAGAGAATGTTGCATTGGCAGCATCAGTACAGGCACTAGCATCTGGGCCAGATGTCTATCAAATATGAAATTACTGCCTGATATTTTACAGTCTTCTTAGAAACTAAAGAGTAGGGTAATTATAATGGGAAAAAAGAATTACATATGATTGGATTTTTAAAACTCTTCACTAGAAAAAAATAGGGAGATGGACATTAAACAACACTTCTAATTAAAACTGTGATTTCTAGAATAAAATCAGTTAGTAATTAGAGATTTTTCTGGCTCTGTGGCACATGCTGGTAATCCCTGCAACTCGGGAGGCTGAAGCAAGAGGGTAACCAGTTTGAGGCCAGACACAACATGCTTAATTTACTGAGAGCCTGCCTCAAAATAAAAATACTAAAAATGGGCTGGGTTTGCAACCCAGTGATAAGGAATTTGCAAAGTATGTGTAAGGCCCTGAGTTCATTCCCCCAAGTATTGCAAAATAATAATTAATAATAATAATATAATTAGAAATTTTAAATCCTCTGTATCTATATTGATTCACTTGCTAATTTGTAAGATGTAGTAGAGAGAGGTGAAGTGTTGGTAATCCAGAGAAAGGCATCACATATATAGAAATAGAAGATGGAATAAGGAGTGATGGGATTTTAATATCTCTGTGAGATTCCAGGAGTCTGGGTGCTAATTTTGGATCCTATCAACCCATTCCACATGCAAATAGGGGATTAATGGAATGAAGAAAGAGCTCTTTTTGATTTTACCTGGATCCCCCCTGTATTCATGATCAAGATCCCACCCATGTAGTTTGAAGATGAGAGGTCCAAAAGAACCAGGTCATATAACACAAATTTATTTTTCTTTTCCCCTTCTTTCCTTCCTTCCTTCTTTCCTTCCTTTCTTCCCATTCTTTTCTTTTTTGTATTCTTTTCTCTTCTTTTCTTTTCTTCAGTACTAGGGTCTGAATCCAGGGCTTCACACATGCTAGAGAAGTGTTCTACTACTGAGCTACAACTACATTGTTGTTGTTAGGTGCCCCTGAGTAGGTATGAAACTCATAGCGACCCTACATACAACAGGCGAAACACTATTGTCAGTGCTTCTCTGCTATTCATAGGGGTTTCAATGGTGGATTCATTTTTGGGAGTGGATTATGGGGTCCTTCTCCCAAGCCTACAGCATCTGATGTTCCTAGGCAGTCTCCCATCCAATTACTAACCAGGCCCGACCCTGCTTAGCTTCTTAGATCTGGTGGGATCAGACACCACAGGGTTACGGTATAGGTAACTTGTTAAAATTGTTCAAAATGAGGAAGATTGAGTCAGTTTCTTAAAAACATGTATCCCAGATTTATTTAAGAGGGAATTTATGCTAGATTGACAGAGGAAAGGAAGATGTGTGATACCATCTGTACTCCTTGACCTGGGACTGTTCCAGGTGGTGCCAGTTATGCCAGCATGATTATCTACTTTCACCCTAAAAAATGTCAGCCAATGCCAATTGTTTTGTCCATCTAAGTAAGGCGCTGTAAAAATGGTGGATGTCAGATTAGACAGAGGTGGAAATGGGAATGCAATAATAAGAACAAATTCAAAGAAAGATGTAGAACTATTTTTTTTTTACGGTCCTGGGGAATTCAACCTAGAACTTTGCTGATAATCAGTAAGCAATCCTCCGGTAAGCAGCACCCTCAGCCCCTTTTCTACTTTTTATTTGGAGAGAAGATCTCACTAATTTATTTAGGCTGCTACTAGGTCCAAACCTGTCATCCTCCTGCCTCCGCCTCCCAAGTCACTGGGATAACAGGCAGATGCCACATCTGTAATCCCATGACATCCTTAATAGCCATCGGTATGGATTTTGTGCTATTAAATTTACAGAATATAGAGTAGCAGGACACAGTCCAGGGGTGTGTGTGTGTGTGTGTGTGTGTGTGTGTGTGTGTGTGTGTGTGTGTGTTTTCCAATAACTTGAACTACTGATATGGTGATGTAATAAATCAAAATCAAATTTCTGTTCTACCATGCATTCCTCAGTGTGTCTTCTAATTGAAATAACTATCTCTTCCTTGTTCACAAGAGGAGGTGGTTATTCCTAACAATAAATTAAAGGATTTCTCTTAGGCATCCCTGACTTCTCCAAATAGATTCCACAGCCATGCCATTTTATTTTATCTTTACCGAATACTTTCTTTGATCATTAAGCTTTTGACATTGCTTGGTAAGTTACATTTTTTTGTATCTCTTCCCCTTAATACATTTTAACTTTTTTGACAGAATAAGCTGTTTTTCTGTCATCTAAATATTCAAGTGCCTGGCAGTGTGGCTGAACCACACATTTATTGAAATAAATTCAATTTAAAGGAATATATTTAAGAATTTTTATGACCAGTATCCAACTGATTAGAACTAAAAAGTCTGATTAATTCTGAATTTATGAACTTGGAATTTTCTATGGCTCTCAATAAGGTGCTTTTCTAAACTATACATTAAATTACTCATCAGAGTGTGTAGAGTATCATATTTTAGCCTCATATATTTTATTAGCCTCCAGCCATAGCCCTGTGGCATCCGATCCCGTCAGATCTCGGAAGCTAAGCAGGGTCGGGCCTGGTTAGTACCTGGATGGGAGACCGCCTGGGAACACAAGAAGCTGTAAGCTTGGGAGAAGGACCTGGCAACCCCCTCCCAAAAATCGATCTGCCATTGAAAACCCTATGAGCAGCAGAGAAACACTGAGAATAGTGTTTCCCCTGTTGCACAGAGGGTCGCTATGAGTCGGATACCGACATGACGGCACCTAACAACAACAACAACAATATTTTATTAAGAAAAAGCAATTCTAATAATTCTTAAATAATTGAACCAATTATATTTGCAAAAATTGCCATATTTAAACTTTTTTATTATAAAATAAAACAAGAAACTAAGACATATACTCAAATGACCACTAGCTTAGTTCAAGATACAGCCTATGCTAGCATAGAATGACACTAAATTGATTTTAATAAATTAATGAATTAAATTATGATTAAGACATTTAAAAAAAATCTAGCCTCTTAAACTTTTAGATGTGTAACACAGTATTGTTAATTATAGGTACAAAGATTCAGGAAAGATCTCTAGAACTTATTCACCTTGAATAACTAAAACATTCCTGTTGAACAGCAACTCCCCGGCACATCTACACTGCCCCACATATCCCTTGGCAATGACTATTATACTTTTTGTTTCCAAGAATTTGACTAAATTAGATATCTCATGAAGTGAAATTATTCAGTATTCATCATTCTATGACTGGCTAATTTCACTTAACATAATGTCTTCCATGTTCATTCATGTCACATGTGGCAGTATTTCCTTCTTAAAGGCAGAAATGTATTCCATTGTTATTTCTAAACTATAATTTCTTTATCCAGACATTTAGATTGCATCTATATCTTGGCTATTGTGAACAATACTGAAGTAAACATAGGAGTGCAAATGTATTTTCTAACTTTTGATTTCAATTCTTTCAGATAGATACCCAGAAGTGGGATTGCTAGATCATATGATAATTCTAGTTTTAATTATTTAAAGAACTTCCATACTGTTTTCCATAGTAGGTTTCCCGTTCTTTATTCCCACCAAAAGTGTACAAAAGTTCTGATTTCCCCACATCTTAAAAGCATTAGTTATTTCTCTTAAAAAAAAAAAAAACAGCCATAATAGGAGATGTGCGATGATATCTCTCTCTGCTTTTGATTTATATTTCCTTGATATTAAGGTTTGGATATGATGTATCCCCCCAAAACTCGTGAGTTGAAGGCTTGGTCTCCACCTGTTAGAGAATGGATCATGAGAGGTCTTGACTAATTAATGGATTAATCCATTGATGGATTCATAATCTGATAGCATTATTGGGACCTAGGGGAAACAAAGGGGTTGGCCTTGAAGGGAGTCAGTCACTGAATATGTACCTTTGAAAGGCATATCTTTTTTCCTGTCCATTTCTCATCAATTGCAGTTTCTTCTCCACCATGAGGTGAGCAGCCTTCCTCTGCTGCACCATTCCACAATACCTCAACTTTACTCAGACACACATCAATGGAGAGAGCTAATTACGAATGGAAACCTCTGAAACTGTGAGCTAAAATAACCCTTTTTTTTTTCTCTTCAAGTTGTTTTTCTCAGGTATTTTGTCACAGTGATGAAAAATTGACCGGCACACCTGATGATTCATGATATTGGAGTAGCATTCTTTATGTCTGTAGCTGTTTCTATATCTTTGGGAAAATGTAAAAAATGTCTTTTTCCCATATTTTAATCAATTAAAAATAGACTAAAAAACTTAAAATTTAAAAATAATGAAATTTAAGTTAGATTATTTTTTACTATTGAGTTGAAGGAATGTTTTCTATGATTTGGTTGTTAAACTGTTATTTGATGTGTTTTACAAGTGTATTTTCCTTGATGTAGGTTGTCTGTTCATTTGGCTAATCATTTCCTTTCCTATACAGAAGCTTTCCAATTTGATGTAATCCCATTTGCCTATATTTGTTTTTGTTGTTGTGCTTTTGATATATATATATATATATATATATATATATATATATATATATATATATATATATATATATATGGTCCCTGCCAAGTCCAATATCATGAATTTCTTCCTGTATGTTTTTTTTCTAGGCATTTAAAAATTTCTGGTCTTATGTTCTTTAGTCCACCTTGAGCTAATTTTTGTGTATGGTATACAATGAGCATACAAACTCATTTTTTGCATGTAGGTTACCACTTTTTCCAATACCACTTGTTGAAAAGAAATTCTTTCCCTATTGTGAACTTTTGGCATCCTGATCAAAAATCAATTGAACATAAATGAGTGGATTTACTTTTATGCCTTCTATTTTGCTTTTTGGGTCTATATATCTACTTTTATGTAAGTTTTACTATGTTTTAATTACTCTAATTTGTAAATACTGGAATGTGTTATGCATCCACCTTTGTACTTCTTTCTCAAAATTGTTTTGGCTATTCAGAATCTTTTGTAGGTTCAGGTGAATGTTAGAATTTTAATTTTCTTGTAACAAATAATACCATTTGTAATTTTGATAGGGATTATACTGAATCTGTATACTACTTTGGATTGAATGGGCATTTAAACACTATTATTCTAATCAATAATCATGGAATGTCTTCCAATTAACTTACAAAGTATACAAATTTTTCAGTGGCAGTGTTTTAAAGACTAAACTATTTGTGTGTGTGTGTGTGTGTGTGTGTGTGTGGTGCTGGGGGTTGAACCCAGGGCCTCGGGCCTACATGTTTGCAAGTCCTGGACAATTGAGCTGTACCTTCAGCCCATTTTTTTACTTTTTTGAGACAGAGTATCACTACATTATTCAGACTGCCTCTGATCTCAAATTTTTGATCTTCCTGCCTCTGCCTCCCAAATTGCTGGGATTACAGACCTGCACCACTGCATCTGGCTTAAACTATTTTTCAGTTGATCTATTTTTACAAAGCTTTGCTAAAAGGAGGGCTTTGCTGTATTTGTTAACACAGAGCTTATTATATTCAGATACATAGTAATGGATTGCTTAGTGATGGGGGTTCATTATGAAATATGTTTTGTTGGGTTATTTTGTGGTGACAATATCATAAAGTATACTTACACAAACTTTGACAACTATGACATCATTAGGTTGGCATAATGATTTGGAACAACCTTCATATGTGCTTTGTGTTGACTAAAATATGATTATTGGCACCTAACTATGTTGTTGTTGTTGTCAGGTGCTGTCGAGTCGGTATCCGACTCATAGCGACCCTCATAGGGTTTTCAATGGCTGACTGCTTTGGGATTGCCTTGGGAGTGGATTGCCAGATCCTTCTCCCATTTTTGTGGTGCTGGGAATTGAATTTGGGACCTCAGAGACTGCAGTGCAGCGCTCTACCACCTGGCACATAACTATATACAGTTATAAAAATGGGGTTCTTGATTTTCAATGATCTTAGTATGCTTTTGAAAATTCCCTGATGTTATCCTGATATTTGATTCTTTTCTTCTTGCCCCACACATTATTCTCCTATCTAACTCCTTACAATTTTATTTATTTGCAGCACTGGGGTGAGGGTTGCTGAACCCAGGGTCTTTGGGGCATTTTGCAAGCATACTAAAACTGAGCTGCACCCTTATCTCCTTTTTCTACTTTCTATCTTGAGACAAGTTCTCATTAAATTACACAGGCTGATTCTGGCCTTGAGTTTTCAATCCTCCTCCCTCCACCTCCCTAGTTGCTAGGATTGCAGGTATGCACCACTATGCCTGGTTTAACATCTTGCAATTTTAAAGACAAAAGAATTTGCCCAGTCTAGTTTGTAAATGTTTAAATAGAATTCCAAGGGAAAATGCACTGTAAAATATGTAGGCTTGCCAGGCGCGGTGGCGCATGCCTATTATCCCAGCAGCTTGGGAAGCAGAGGCAAGAGGATTGCAAGTTCGAGACCAGAGGCAGTCTGCATAATTTAGTGAGACCCTGTCTCAAATAAAGTTAAAAAATGGGCTGAGTGTGCAGCTCAGTGGTCCAGCACTTGCAGAGCATGCAGGTGGGAGGCCCTGGGTTCAACCCCCAGTACTGAAAAAAAAAAAAGTAGACTCCATTTTTATTCTTAAAATATGGATTAGTACCTCCATCCCTAATATTTACAACATTTTGTCTATAGGTGTCTCTTTTTTTAAAAAGATTAGAGCTTTTTTTCTTTTCCATGTACTATAGGATGCCTTATACAGAATAGGTGTTTGATAAACATTATTACTTTGTTAACAGATGTTAATATGTGATCTGAGGGTCTTGTTTCTTCAACTACATATAACTTCAAGGGACAAACTACAGCTTGATGTTTAAAGTAAACTTTTAGAAATGAATATGTAGAATATTTGCTACTGAGCTTTTCCAAGAAATATTTATAAAAGTCTTTCAAATGAGAAAAAAAGTTAATTTATACTATTTCCCTGAGTTAAACCAAAAAAGTTTTTAATTCATTTTAATTATTTCAATTAAATAACTATTTGGTTTCTTTAATATATGACTAGGTACATATAATCATCAATGTATGAGCTCATCAAGTTTTTGGAACTATTTGTTAGAGTAGTGAGTAAATGGTTAGTTTCTAAATACACAGTGTTGACAAAATCCATTTGTTGTCAAAATGTCATCAAAATCTGCCATTGAGCATTTAATTTATAAAGTTATTGAAAAGTAGTATCACGATGCTGCATTAAGTTGAGAAATATAATTCTCACATTATAAACAGATACACTTCAAGTTATAATCCTTTTAAATTTCCCCTGTATTAAGAAGTAATAAGAAAATAATCACTTTCATTAAATAATTGGCATATTATAAATGTGTCAAAGTACATTTTGATATTCATTTCGTTGACTATGCTGTATGTTATTATTAAATATTCTCAAAGAATCTGTTCTTGTACCTAATGTGTGTGTACCTAACAGTTATCTATGCAGACAAAAGGGAGGATTGCACTATATGCATCTTCCAAAAACATGTCATATCGTCTGATATTGTCCAAGAATTCATGACAGAAAGAAACTTGAAAGAGGATTGAAATGATTACACTTGTTTTGCAGGCATGTTATCTAAATCCAGAAGGCTTATCTTGTAACAAGCATATAGACTCTTGCTCTTAATCTTCTTGATTATTTCCACCACTGTGTTCTATGGCCAAATAAATTCTGTTTTTATTTAGATAGTAGATTATATAGTATCATGTACTGAGGGGTCAAAACCCAAGCCAGCACATTTGGATTGCATTTTTCATCACTTATTGTCACAGATTTATATTAATGAAGTGGAGGAAACTGCAGTTAAACTAATGTAGAGACATAAAGCATATGTTAAACAGAATTTAACAGCAGGTATACATATGATTGTGAGGAGGCAGTCTCCTCCAGTATACATTTTACTCCTACAAATATATCTAGATGACAGGTTCAATTTAAAGCCAATGTTCTTTCTAAACCTTTATGACCATTTCATGATACAGCCATTTCAAAAGATTCACAATGATTTTTCAAATTGTCACTGCCCTTATTTTAATAAAATCTGTGACACAATTAGATAGTGCATGCACCAGCCCTTGATTAACAATTTCTGTTTTGCAAGACATGCTATCTAGTATAGTGTTCCAATGAGAAAGCTAAGGGACTATTGATTTGTATTCTTTGGCTTCCTTAAACCATGATTCAGATAGAAGGAAACTATATGTTGCCCAGAAAATGCCCAAGAATTTTTTTTTTCAAAAACCTTTGGAAGAGTCATGTGCTAATTGTCTGATTCCATTTTTTTTAGAACTTCACTGAGCAGTGTGTGTGGTGGTGGGAATGACTTGGGATGACAGCAGAAGCTCTCATCATGTTGATGCAAAACAAAAAACCCAAGGCAGTGATACAAACCAATTTATTATGCATACCAATTCTGTGACTCAAGAATTTAAACATAGTTTATTGGGATGGCTTATTTCTGCTAAACATGCTTTGGGCCTTAGCTAAGAGAATTCAATTTCCTGGGACTGCAACTTTCTGGACAATATTTTTACTCACTTATTGGTAATTGAGTCATGATGACATGGAGACTCATCTAAATTTGGTCTGTCAACCAGCCTGCCTGCACATGGCCTCTCCAGTAGGCTTGGGCTTCTTACTCTAGAGCAGCTGGACTCCGAAAGGAAGCATACTCAAAGCAAATGCTCCATGAGAATCAGAAAGATTGTGTAGGATTTCATGACCTGGCCTTAGAAATCACATAGTATCAATCCCACTGTATTCAATTGGTCAAAGCAGTCATTAGCTCTACTACTTACAAGGGAGAAAGTATAAGTTCTACCTCTCATTAGCAGGTGTCAAATGTAATGGCTTTTTTTTCTTCACTAACACAGGGTAAGGCGAAAGGTTGAGAAAGAAAGGATTAGGTAGTAGTTAAAAGAGATACCTGAATAACACCTGGTATATAGATTATGAGTTGTTGTTGTTGTTGTTGTTGTTGTTAGGTGCTGTCAAGTCAGGTCCAACTCATAGCAACCCTATGTACAACAAAACAACACACTCTGTGACACTGTGTCATGCCTGGCACTATTGTAAGTGCTTCTTTCCTATTCATAGGATTTTCAATGACTGATTGCTTCAGGCTTGTTTCAAAAGTGGGTTGCCAGGTCCTTCTGCCATTTTTGTGGTGCTGGGGATTGAACTCAGGGCCTCCTAGGGTGCAGAATGGCACTCTACCAGTTGATATAAACCTCAGCCTCAGATTACGAGAGTCATGGAAAAATCAAGTGTTAAGGACAGAAAGACAGTTAATTAAAGTTGGCATAGTTGGGAAGATTCATGACTAGGTTATAATACAAGATAAAAATCAGAGAATATAGGGGGCTAAAGAAGGTAGTATAAAGTTAAATGTTGAGATACATTATGTGAGCAATGAGTGAATAAACAAGATGGAAAAAGAGAAAGTACAGATTGTCAGAAAAGTGTGTTTTGATACCAAGGTCTAGATGAATTATTTCAGAAGTGAATGTTTGTTGGCCTTATATATACATTATTCAGCCTTCTCCTTCTTGTACCTAAAAGATAATTGTGCAATTGATGGCATTGATAGCACAGCTTTGTGTAGATGTGGGCAAGTGTGTTTGTAGGAAGAATTTTGAAAAGTTTGGAGGCACAGTATAAAGAAAGCCTAGGATGCTGTAAGCCAACCTTATTGAGAGATTCTACTAGGCACTCAGAGAACCAGAATGCTGACAGAATTTCAGACAGTAGAGATAATGTTCATAATATTTCATGTGGAAATGAGAACTCTATTGGGAATTGGACTAGAGACCGTACCTCTTACATTCTGGCAAATGTAGATTTATCTACATTTTGTCCATGTCTTGAAAATTTGAGTGAGGCTGAATTTAAAAGTAATGGACTATTTAATTTGGTAGAGGAAACTCCAAGATCTCAACATATTCTCTTTCTCTCTCTCTCCATATACATGTGTGTGTATATATATATGTATATACATATATGTATATATACATATATGCATACATATATGTATGCGTATATATGTGTATGTATGTGTGTGTGTGTGTGTGTGTATATATATATATATATATATATATATGTATGAACACACATATAGACACACCACACAGTGGTAACTTAACCCTCAAAATGTTTCATGCTCAAACATTTGGTCCTTGACCAATATTTTTGAGAGAATCATGGACACATTCCCAGTGATCTATTTCCCAAGCTTGCCCTATCTACCACAGTTCTACCACCTCATAACAGTCTATTAAAGTTTGCATCTATCTACCAGGTGCAGTGGCTCAGGCCTGTAATGCCAGTAACACATAGGTGGACACAGAATGATCGCAAGTTCGAGACCACAGGCAGTCTGCATAACTTAGCAAGACCTTTTCTCAAAACAAAAAGTAAAAAATTGGGCTGGGATACAGCTCAGTGGTACAGCACTTGCAAATCATACAAGCATGAGGCTCTAGGTTCAACCCTTAGCACCACAAAACAGAAATTTATATCTGTCAATGGATTAAATCATTAATACCTATCAGCTAAATATCTATCAATCCAGTGAAATTGAAGATGAAGATTAACTATTGCAGATCAAACTCTCATCAATTTTACAACCAAACACATCTCCTTATACCATAAAATTTCACCTCTCACCCCCAAAGACTGAAGACCATCTTATAATACAAAATGCATTTAGTCTAAAAGTCTCCAAAATCTTAACAGTTCCAACATTGTTCACAAGTCCAAATTTAAAGTCTCTTTTGAGACTCAAGGTAAATTCTTAGCTGTGAGCTCCTATAAAATTAAAAGCCAGCTACATACTTCTGAAAAACAACTGCACAAAATAAGCATTTCTATTCCAATAGGGAGAAATGTGGGCAGAGAAAGGAGGAATGGGACCAAATCAAGACTGTAACTCAGTAGGGAAAATGTTAAATCCTCAGCCTTCATGATTAAATTTAAGACATATCAGACTTTTTATTTTGTCACTGGAGATGAAGAAAGACATCTTATAATGATAAAAAGCATAGAATATTTGTGCATCAGGAAGATAATAATAGAGAAAAATCCACAAAGGAAAAGTTAAGGATTTAAAAACAATTGACAATTAAAAAATAGCAGGTTTTGAGTTGTTTTCAGTTTTGGGGATTGAATCCAGGGCCTTGGGCATGCCAAGCAATTGCTCTACCACTGAGTTTGATGTCCAGCCCCATAGCTGGTCTTCAATGCTTCATTTTAATTAACTAATTGAATAGTTAATAACTATTAACTAATAGTTAATAACTAATAATAATAGTTAATAACTAATTGAATAGTCTAAGAATGGATAGCTCAAGGAAAAGGAATACTTGATAACATTATAATATAAATGTGCCTAACAGACAACAAACTAAGGCTTCAACAAGTGACCACAGAATCATCATTCTTCTCTTTGATTGGGTGATATTCTTCAAGATAGATTATAAGTTAACCCATAGGGAAGTTTCAATGTACTTGAAAAAATCAAAATGATATAGCCTACGTTTTTCAACCAAAATTGAAAAAAAAGCTAGAAATCAATAATTAGATTAAAATCGAGAAATTCACAAATGTGTGAATATTCAAAAAACTCCATCCAGAAACTGAGAAGTGTAAACATGATATTGTAGAATTGCAAAACAACCAATTTGAAGTTCTAAATATAAAATACACAAAAGCCAATATCAAGAACTCAGTGGATGAGGCTGGGCACAGTGGCTTACACCTGTAATCCTAGCCACCTAGTGGGGAGAGGGAAAGATGGTGTACAAATAACACAGCATATATATATATATATATATATATATATATATATATATATATATATATGGGGCTGGGATTTAGCTCAGTTGGTAGAGCACTGCACTGCACTCTCTGAGGTCCCAAGTTCAATTCCAAGCACCGCAAAAATGGGAGAAGGACCTGGCAATCCACTCCCAAGGCAATCCCAAAACAGTCAGCTATTGAAAACCCCATGAGGGTCCCTATGAGTCAGATACCGAATCGATGGCACCTAACAACAACAACAACAAAAAAAAAATATATATATATATATATATATATATATATGGAGAGAGACAGAGAGAGAGAAAGGGCCTTCAGGTTAGGTAAATACCATCAACTTCAGAAAAAGTTTAAATAGGGAGGTATCAGTGTAGCAGGTCAGAGTTAGTGCACCAGCAGAAACGTGGGGATTTGCTTGAGTAGGTGGAGAAAATTAACAGCTGGACAGAGCTGCACCATTAAGAAACTCACCAATAATTCCTTCCATACCTGGACTGCACAGATAGTGGAGAGAACTAGGGGGACAGCAAGATTGGAATCCAAAGTGGAGAAGAACTAGAGTAACTGCAAGAATCAATTCACCATTGCCCAAATCGCAGAGCACCGAGAGAATACAACCCAGGGAAAATTCCACACGGACATCTGGACCTCAGATCCTCCATGGAGTACAACCCTGGCAACCCACCAACATTCTGCTGATAAGGTATGAGCAGCACTTCACACAGAGAACAACTGGTGAGTTTGCCTGCGGCTCCAGGTGCAGCAGCCATTTCTATACCATGCCACCCATGCAGTTTGCAAGAGAATGATAGTGCAAAAGTCTCATGCAGCAGTGTAGGCCTCAGATCTACCAGGAGTAGAATGATATCATCCCTCCCACCTTGCTATGGGAGCGGTGAGAGACCACAGTTGTGGCTGGGGCCTGAGAGGGCAGAGCATGCCTGGATAGTAGCAGTGGCTAGCAGTTGCAGCATGGACTCTTCCCTCCTGTTGCCCAGAGAGCCAGCAGAGCTCTTTGTGGTAGGGCAGTTTCACATGCAACTTCCACATGGGCAGGCAGGCCTCAGATTCATCAGGGGTGCTAATACCATCCCACCTACTGAAGCATGAGATCTGTAAGAGCATGACAGGATTCAGAACATGCAAATGGGCAGAGGGCCAGACGTTGAGATCTGACTCATGAAGCCACCTGCTCCCACCATAGGGACAGGGGCTGTGCTCTCTGAACTGGGATCTCAGCGCCTGTGCTCCGTTGGGAAGGCAAAACTCATAGAAAGTCAGCACAGGTTACACTGCCTCTCTACTAACACAACACACGTAGAGCATCCCACAGGGCAGATCTCTGAATGCATCCTGCAACTGATTCAGCCCAAGAGACCAGGAAACATTCTGCCATCATCCTCTGCCAGAGGGATGCTGCACAGAAACCCTTCCCCCTAAACCCACCAGCTTTCAGCAAGAGAGCAGATAGTGAAAATCCCTTTCCCTGCAGTGGACCTGAGAAATCCCAAAATAAAGCTATCCTCACTGCTTAGGAATATTTGCATAAGAGAAAAATGAAGACAGATCTATAACCAGAGGTGCCCATAGCGTTGAAGTTGGATGACCCTGTATGGCATCTACTAATAGCAGCAGACAGGGGTTGTGTCTTTTCTTCCCTTTATGTTTTGATACGTTTCTTCCTTTTCTTTCTTTCTCCCCATGGCTTGTTAGTTCTATTAAGACACACTTGCCTGAAAGGGGAATGAGAAAAAGTGTCAGAGATTCATCATCACCCAAACTCAAAGGAACACCAGATGGAGAAGCTCTTCACAATTGCAGGAGGCAGATCCTAATTCTCAGACTAAGTAATGGGCAAGCCACAGCAAAGGATTACATGAAATATGGAAAGGCATGCTGAATATGAAGGCCCCACAGACCAAAGCCTCTTAAAAGACAATACCCCAAACAATCCCAATTTATAGAGATATCTGAATCAGAACTCAGAGTTTTAATTATTAGTATGTTAAGAGAAATCAAAACTACCACTATCAGCACCCTTGAAATCCTTGAAAACGAGGTATCTCATTTGGAGTCTGTACTCCCCTTGCAGCTAGAAATGATGAGTAAAAACCAAGCAGCAGTCATTGACATGCAAGGCAAGCTGAATGAGTTAAACTCTTCAAAAGAATCCCCTTCATCTATACTAGATGGGGCTGAGCTATGAATTGCAGATTTGGAGGACTCAATCCAAGAAATTAAGTACACCCAAGGCAAATTGGAAAAAATGACGAAAGAATATAAGACAGATTTCCAAGAGGCCTCAGACAGAATGAAAAAATGAAACTTAAGAAGTTAGTGTGTCCCTGAAGGAGAAAAAAGCCCACCAGAGAATTAGGAAATCTATGTTATGACATCCTCAAGGAAAAATTTTTCAGAGATAATCCAGGATCTGGATACATACACAACTGAAACATTCAGTACTCCACCCAGAGTAGACCAAACCAGATCCTCTCCACAATATATTATAGTACAAATATTTATGTTAGACACCAGAGAAGAAATTTTGAAAGAACCCAGGGAAAAACCCCAACTAATGTTTAAAGGAAAACCCATTAAATTAACTGCAGAGTTCTCCACCTCAACACTGAAAGCTAGAAAGGCCTGGATGCATATAATTCATGTTCTGTAAAAGAACAGCATCCAACCAAGAATTGAATGCCCAGCAAAATTATCATTGAAAATAGATGAGGAGTATAAGACATTCCATGATATTGACACATTCAAATGATTTGCAACCACCAAACCAGCTTTACAGAGGCTCCTCAATCAGTTACCACATACAGGTGAGATATGACAATTCTACATAGAAAATCAAAGAATCGAACAGTTAACATAACTAGAAATCAAGAAAGGAATAAAGGGAACATGAATCAAAAACCAGCAACATGTAATGACTGGATACATAACAACAGACACTTCTCAATAATCACTATTAATGTAAGTGGATGGGAAACTTAGATAAGAAGGAGGGAGGGGGGAAACATACAAGAGGGTAAGGGGTAACCTATGTGAATAATGCTTATCAAATTGCATATATGAAAATTGTCACAACGAAAAGCATGTCAAAATGAATCACATTATGATGTACATTAAAAATTTCTAATAAAAAAAGAAAAAAAAAGAAACAGAGAGTGGCTAATTGGATGAAAAACATAAATGCTCAATATGTGCTATCCAAGAGACTCATCTAGCCCACAAAGACTACAATAGATTGAGAATTAAGGACTGTGAAACAATATATGAAGCAGGGGGAAAAATGCAGATATTGCAATGCTAATATCAGATAGATTAACTTTCAATCCAAAACTAATTAGAAGAGATAAAGAAGGACACTACATATTACTAAAAGGAACAATCAACCAGGAACAAATAATGCTACTAAATATATACCATCCAAATACAGGGGCACATAGCTTCATAAAACAAACATTAAGAAAAATAAAGGACTGCATTGGTCTAGCCACAGTAATTATGGGAGACTTTAATACCCCACTTTCACCAAGAGACAGGACATCAAGACGGAAAATCAACAGAGAAATGGTGAGTTTAGTCTACACCATAGACCAAATGGATCTCACAGATATCTACAGAATATTTCATCCATATCATGAGGAATACACATTCTTCTCAGCTCCACATGGGGCCTTCTACAAGATAGACCATGTCTTACTACATAAGAATACTCTCAATAAGTACAAAATAGTAGAAACTATCCCCTGTACATTATCAGACAAAAATGGAATAAAATTGGAACTCAAAAGCAAGACTAATACCATAAATTTCACAAATCCCTGGAGACTACATAATACACTGCTGAATGGTCAATGGATTGTTGATGAAATCGAAACAGAAATTAAAAAACTCCTGCAATCAAATGATGATGAAAACACATCCTACCAAAATATATGGGATACAGCAAAGGCAGTTCTAAGAGGAAGTTTATAGCAGTAAGTGCCATGTTCAATAAGGTAGAGAAGAGCCAAATAAATGATCTAATGACACATCTCAAGACACTAGAAAGTCAACAACAAATCAATCCTAAAAGAAGCATCCAGAAAGCAATTATCAAGATAAAAGCAGAAGTATCTCAATTAGAATCTGAAAAGATAACTCAAAGAATTAATGAGACAAAGAGTTGGTTCTTTGAAAAGATTAATAAAATAGATACTTCCCTGGCCAACCTCATCAAAAAGAAAAAGCCAACATGAAAATCAGAGATGAAAAATGGATCATAACCCTGACTACAATGAAATACAGGGAATATAATGAGAAATTATATTATGAAAATACAGGAAAATACAAAAGTACAGAAGAAATGGATAAATTTATTAACACATATGATTTACCAAAACTAACCACAGAGGACATAAGTGACCTAAACAAGCCCATTACATATACTGAAATAGAACAGGTAATAAAAAGTCTCCCAACAAACAAGAGCCCCAGACCTCATGGTTCACAGTAGAATTTTACCAAACTTTCAAAGAAGATTTAACACCTGTCTTCCTCACATTATTTCAAAAAGTAGAAAAGGAGAGAACACACTCAAACTCATTTTACAAAGCTACCATATCCCTGGTAAAGGATACATCTAAGACAGAGAATTATAGACCCATTTCTCTTATGAACATAGATGCAAAAATTCTTAACAAAATCACAGCAAACTGAATTTAGCAACATATTTAAAAAATTGTTCACCAAGACCAAGTGGAGTTTATTCCACAGATGCAAGTCTGGTTCAACATATGGAAATCAATTAATGTAATTCAGCATATCTAGAGGCTTGCAAACAAAAATCACGTAATCATCTCAGTTGATGCTGAAAAGGCCTTTGACAAAGTGCAATGCCTTTTCATGATAAAAACCCTGGAGAATATAGGCATAACAGGAAAATACCTTAACATCATAAAGGTCATCTATGACAGAGCTACAGTCAACATTATAATAAAATGGAGATAAATTGACACCATTTCCTCTAAGATCTGGAACAAGACAAGGATGTCCACTCTCCCCTATTCTACTTAATATTGTGATTGATCCTTGCCAGGGCAATCAGACTAGATTAAAAATAAAAGGGATAAAGATAGGCAATGAAGAGGTCAAATTATCCTTATTTGCAGATGACATGATATTTTACCTAAAGGACCCCAAAACTTCATCTAGAAAACTTTTGACCTAATTAACTCCTGTATCAAAGTGGCAGGATATAAAATTAACACACAAAAATCAGTAGCCTTCCTTTACACCAAATGTAAGCAGGAAGAGAAGGAAATTATAGATACAATAGCCTTCACGATAGCCAACCAAAAATTAAGTACCCTGGAATCAATCTAACCAAAGACCCTACAGACCTCTACAAGGAAAATTTCAAAACATTAGAGAAAGAAATCACAGAGGATACTAAAAAGTGGAAGGACTGCTCCTGGATTGGGAGAATCAATATAGTAAAAATGGCTATCCTACCAAAAGCAACCTATAGATTTAATGCAATTCCCATTAAAATTCCAATGACAGACTTTACAGAAATAGAAAAAATGCTCCAAAATTCATATGTAATTGCAAAAGACTGGGTATAGCCAAAACACTCTTAAGTTGCTAAACTAGTGCAGGTGGGTTCATAATCCCTAACTTTATACTACAGGGCATTACCAGCAAAAATAGCTTGGTACTGGCACAAAAATAGGCCTGAAGACCAGTAGAAAAGAATAGAGGACCCAGACATGCATCAAATCATCTATAGCCACCTGAATTTGATAAAGGAGCAATGCAGGTAAATTGGAGAAAGGATAGCCTTTTCAATAAATGGTGCTGGGAAACATGGATATCCACTTGCAGAAAAATGAAAACTGACCAAAATCTCTCAATATGCACAAGATTTAACTGAAAATGGATAAAAGACCTCAACATAAAACCAGAAACTTTAAAATTAATAGAAGAATTGATAGGCAATATGCCCCAACATATAGGTATAGGAAAGTATTTCCTTATTAGGACTCTAATTCCTCAAGAAATCGCTACAAGAATAGATAAATGGGATTACATGAAATTAAAATGCTTCTGTATAGCAAAGGAAATAATCAACAGAGTCAAGGAAATCCCCATTGAATGAGAAAAAATCTTCACATTCTGTACATCAGACAGAGGACTAATTTAAAGCATTTATAAGAACTCAAGAAAGAAATACTCAAGAAAACAACCCAATACACACATGGGTAAAGGAACTGAACAGAAGGTTCTCAAATGAAGAGTCTCATAAAGCCATGAAACATATGAAAAAATGTTCAATATCACTAACTATTAGAGAAATGCAAATCAAAACAATGCTGAGATTCCACCTTACTCCAGTAAGAACAGCCAAGATCTATAAAACAAATAACAACAAATGCTGGCAAGGCTGTGCAGAAAAGGGCACACTCTTAGACTACTGGTGGAGCTGTAAGTTGGTTCGACCACTTTGGAAATCAATATGGAGGCACCTTAGAATACTAAAAGTAGATCTATCATATGACCCAGCTATAACACTATTGGGAATATACCCAAAGGGAGCTGAGGCATCATACTATAGAGACACCTGCATCTCCATGTTCCATGCAACACTTTTCACAATATCAAGGATATGGACTCAACCAAAGTGCCCATCAACAGAAGAATCGATAAAAATATTATGGTACATATACACAATGGAATATTACTCAGCAACCAAGAAAAGAAAAAAGAAAAAAGAAAAGAAAGAATGTCATTTGCAGCAAAATGGATAGAATTGGAGAAAATTATCTTAAGTGAATGAACCCAAGACCCCAAAGAGAAATACCACATGTTCCCACTCATATGAGGGAGCTGAATCAAATTTAAAAGAAGAAAAATATCCTATAAAGAAATTGGAACATATTAAAAAGCTCATGTAAACTTAGTGGTGAAGGGACAATTTAAGGAGCGGAAAGAAGGAGGGAGGGATCTAGCAAAAAGATTTCACGATGGGGGGAGACAAAAGGGGGAGGAGGGACAAGGAGGAATGAGGAATGAGAAGGGAGGGAGACTTCAAAGTAAACAACCAACTTTAAGAGTTTGGGAAATATTTTTAATAATACCAACAATACCAAAGGAAGGCAATGATGCAAATGGGCTAGATTATTTATGTAATACTGCTAAGAATGTAAAAAGACAGATAACTATAGGAAAAAGTTTGGACTTAAATCATAATTGGGATGCACTTATATAGAAAAATACTTCCTCAAAAAGACATATAAGTAGAAGGGAGGCCATTGGTTGGGGGGTGGGAGAGGGTGGACGTGGGGCACAAGATGGTAATGGGAAGTTATCTGTGCAGTGTACAATGAAATGCATATATTGAAATATCACAATGAAATACATATCAGAATGAACCACATTAAGTTGTACATTAAAAATTTCCAATAATAATAATAATAATAATAATAATAATAATAATAAATACTAGCCACCCAGGAGGTGGAGGCAGAAGGAAGGTAAGTTTGAGGCCAGAGCCTGCCAGCTTAACATAGCAAGACTCTACTTCAAAATAAAATAAAAGATGGAGTGAAGATGCAGCTCAGTGGTACAGTGCTTGCAACGCAGGCGTAAGGCCCTGGGTTCAAATCCTCAGTACCATTTTTAAAAAGTAAATAAATAAATGAAAATAAAAATAAAAAACTCAGTGGGTAGAATTATCAGCAGTTTATTATAGAAAATTTGTTCTAACTTATCACACAGGAAGATAAAAGAATTGGAAAACATTGAAGAGAGAAGAGATATAAAAAAAGAGTGAAAAGGTATTGCTGTTACGTGCCTTCGAGTCAGGTCTGACTCATAGCGACCTTCTTAGAGCTCTCAGGATTATTTTCAAGGGTGGACTGCCACATTCTTCTCTCATGTGAAAAGGTACTGTGAAAAGGTATAGCATATATTTAATTGGAATAAGAGGAGGAGAAATAAAATGTGGTAGAAGAAACATATATAAGAAAACCAATGAAGGTTTCCTTTAATAAATAAAATATAGCAATCTGTAGATTTAAGAAGCCAATTGAATTCAAGAGGTAAATAAAAATAAATTCATATCCAGACATATCATGTGGAACTAAAGATAATCAAATATAAAAAGGAATCTTAAAACAGATTATCTTTAAGTTATCAAGATTACGCTCGTATTTGACTTTTAACATAAAAATGAAAGCAAACTAGCAGTAAAGTTATATGTTAATATGTAGATGGAAAATAATTTCAATGCAAAATTCTAAAATACAGCCAAAAGTATTATTCAAGAATGAATGTGAAAAAAAGGGCCATTTTTAGACAATCACTGATAAGATCCACCATCATCAGAGCTGCCATAAAAGGAAGAGTAAAGAGCTTTCCTCAGGAAGAATGAGATCATTTGGCAGTTTGGAGGTGTTGGAATTAAAGAGTAATTGTTGTTGTTGTTGTTAGGTGCAGTCAAGTCGGTATCCGACTCATAGCGACCCTCATAGGGTTTTCAATGGCTGAGTGCTTTGGGATTGCCTTAGGGAGTGGATTGCCAGGCCCTTCTCCCATTTTTGTGGTGCTGGGAATTGAACTCAGGGCCTCAGAGACTGCAGCGCAGCGCTCTGAGATAAAACAGTAATAGAAATGAAAAAAATATAGGAGTAAATGAATGTTGGCTGCATAAATATAATATGAAACTTTGCATGATTAAAAGGGAATAAGATAAAAAGAGGAAAATAATCTGGGTATTGTGGCACATGCCTGTATTCCCAGCACTCAGCAGGCTGAGATAGGAGGATCATGAGTTGGAGGACAGCCTGGGCTGCATAGTGAGACCCTATCTCAAAAACACAGCAGAAATATACCAAAATGTCATTTAAATTTATGGGAGGCATAAAGCCAACAGTATTTTTGTTGCATTCACTTTCCTCAGTTCTTGGGTACTGGAGCATGAAAACCTATCTCCTTTGCCAAGATTCAGGACAACACTGAGACATTATTTAACCTCCACATATCCTGTGGGTGATCCCCCCCTGCTCCCTCTCTTTGTTTTACTTCTTTGCTGTTTCCCTGTGAGGGCTTCTTTAATACATCTCCAGCTAATGAATCCTCATCTTAGGATCTACTTCTCTATAAACCTCCCTAAGTAGTTTTCAGTTTGTATTGAACAGTTAAACTATTCTAAGTTCCCTAGAAATGCCTGGAAGGGATTAGAGATCCAATTAACATTTGACAGGTTTTCATGGCATAATGTTCAGCTCAATAAGCAATTAATATTAAAAGATTACATAATTTCCAAAATAACACCTGACAAATTGAATAATAAAGTTAATCAATGTGAACAAGTATAAGAAAGAAGAAAAGAATAAC
The DNA here is from genome assembly GCA_007922755.1 of Pedetes capensis. NCBI lineage: Eukaryota > Metazoa > Chordata > Mammalia > Rodentia > Pedetidae > Pedetes > Pedetes capensis. Next base: position 12,283 of record VMDO01021971.1, on the reverse strand, counting down.
AAATCAGGCAGGAAAAATAAAAAGCAGATTGTAAGATGTTAAGTTTAAAATCAGATGCATCACTGGTTACATGATGAATTCTACAAATATAATGTTAAGCCAAAGGAACCAGACAAACTGAAATCATGCTGCTGTATTTGATTCATATTCATTTCAAACAGCAGTCACATCCAAATCATAGTGTTTAGAGATATATATATGTAAGTAGTAAGACTAAAACATAGCAATATAAGAAATCATTTCCCAAAGTGAGGAAGAAATGTCAGCACAGTGATTATGTTGAGCTAGGAATAAGAGATTTTTGATTTGGTTGGAGAATTGGAGGATGCTATGGTTAATTTCTTTGTGTCAACTTGGCTAAACCATGGTGTCCCCTTGTTTCGTTCAATACAGCTGCAGCTGTTGCTGTGAAAGTACTTTGTAGATGTGATTAATATTTATATTCAACTGTCTTTATGCAAAGGAGATTACCTTCCATAATTTGGATGGACTTCATCTAATTAGTTGAAGACATTAAAAGCAAAAATTGAATTTTTCCAGACACAAGGAATTTTACCTGAAGACTGTAACACAGAAATGCTGCCTGAGCTTCCAGGCTCCCTGGCTCCCTCTGTGGGTTTTGGACTGAAGCCTGTAACATTAATTCTTACCTGCCAAGCAAACAAGAAACATTCAATCTTTGTAGACCCCACAGTCATGTGGTGAAGTATCTTAAAATAATAATCTTCCTTCTCTCTCTCTCTCTCTCTCTCTCTCTCTCTCTCTCTCTCTCTCTCTCTCTCATCTTTCTCTTCCTCCGAAGAATGTGTATCGATACAGAATTCTTCTGTATTGCTGTCTACATTTTATAGCTTTATTTGTGTCATGGTTACATGGGTATTAATTTTCCAATACAATATCTTTACATTTATAGCTTATGTAGTTTTCATATGCTATATTTTACAATAGGAATGAAAAAAGAAAAATGAACAAAAGAGAAAGAAAGAAAGAAAGAAAGAAAGAAAGAAAGAAAGAAAGAAAACTGTTCACTAGCCAGTGTGTTAGGTTTGAATTGCTATGAGAGAGTGGTGATTTATGTACTTAACATTATCACTTGTCCACATTCAAACTTCATAACAGTATCAAAAGGCCTGTGGGGAGAAACTTCAGCAGTGAAGTCATACATGCAATTCCTGATATTCTGAACCCTCTTCTCACAGAAAAATAGTCTTTTATAACTGCTTCTCACTTCAGCTTCTACTCCATGGTCTGTCTCCTTTTTTCTCTCTAACTTTGACCTGACCTGCATGTCTGCTTGCTTATATACCTGAAAATGTGACAGCAGTGAACAGTTGTATGGTCTGCACAGACATCTTCCCATCATTTGTCAAATTGAATAGGATTTCATCAAATCAAAGGAGAAAGTCAATTATTAAAATATCTTTGGCCCAGATAGAAATCTAGAGATTACTAAAAGTTTAACACATACAAACTCAAGTCTTTTAAAATCCAAAACTACCATGTGAGCTTGGCATAATTTTATTTGTTTTTTAACTTTTTTAGTTTTGATTTTTTTGGTGCTGAGGTTTGAACCCAGGGCCTTGGGCATGCTAACAATATGTTCTACCACAGAGCTACCCCTCCAGTTTCTGTACTCACTTTACAGTTGAGCAAACTGAAGGTCACAGAATATATCTGATGACGCAGATCACTCAGCTTCCAGCATGAGAGAAATAGACTAGGAATTCTCGGCTTCTGTGTCTCACTTCCAGTTTAATACTGTGTGTTTTCAGTCTAGCCAGCTTCACACAGTGTTGGTTTCCTTTTTTTTTTTTTTTTTTAATTTTTATTACCTCATAAAACTCATAAGCAGACCCATAAACATGCTAAAATTTCTCAGAATTACATTTGTATGACAATTTATACTTTCTTTTTTTGTTTTTTGCAGTACTGGGGGTTGAACCTAGGGCCTCATGTCTGCATGCTTTGCAAGTGCTAGACCACTGAGCTGGACTCCCAGCCTATTTTATTTACTTTTTGAGACAGGGTCTTGCAAAATTATGCAGAATGCCTCTGGTCTCAAAGTTGCAATCCTCCTGCCTCTGCCTCCTGAGTCACTGGGATTACAGGTGTGTGCCGCTGCTCATGGCAACAATTTATACTTTCAAACTATTTTGCATTTGTATTTTGAGCCTAGTCCTCAATGTCTAAATATTGACATTATTATTGCCTTACTTTTCCTTATATTAATAATACGATTTTCTAGATGATGGCACTGAGGTTCAAAAATATTCTGTGAATTTATGAAGGAATAATTTAGGACTTAATACTGAAAGCACTTGAATCCTAAGTCTGCACCCAGCCACCTATATTACATTACTCCTATGAAATTATATGGTCAGAAATGTACTTCTAACTCTTGTAAGATCTTCTGGAAAACTAATATTATGTTTGCATAGTTACAGAAACATTAACTATAGATGTAATATAATTTATTATTAATATTTGTATTGTGTCTGCAAAGGTATCATAATAAACCATAGTGTCCTAAAGCCTTTTGCTATAAATTCAGAGGGGGAGGAAATGGCAGGTTAATATTTATTTTGGGTTATGATTGTAACTTTCATTAATTTGACTTTTACTAATTCACACTTCACAATCCTGCTAGGACATTTGCTAAAATGTAATAAATAGTCTGAGCTTTGACTTATCTATAATGAAGGCAACTGGCAGGAAAGTTAATACTTGCTCAGAGAATACTAAAATGACTAAAACGAACATAAAAACCATTTTCAGGTGTTCCAGCACTCTAGAAATCATTTACATACAAGCAATTGATGAGCTAATTTCAATCCATTCTTATCTATTCATTGAAGCTAGTCAGCTTCAGAAGACTAGTGCTTTGTTAGTCTAATTCCAATTACAGTACATAACAGAAAGTATTGAAAAATGCATTTCATTAAAAAAATCTGTAAATTAGACTTTTCACTATGGGAAGCTAATCCAGATTGAGAACAAGATTAATGAGTTTCTGTATACATGTCTAAAAACTTTATGCTCTCAAATGTGTGAAATAAAAAAGATCCATGATCTAGGTTATAGTTTCTATTCTCAGGACTAATTGCATTTTTAATTAAGAATTTCTGCCTTAGTATAACTTTAATTACTCAATGAATACATTTTGGCATTTTCAAAAATGTATAGGAATTTAACAAATTTCAGTTTTAAAACTTGAGAGCTAGGCAAAAAAGAAAAGCTATGCCAGCAAAACTAGAATGTTTTGTTAATCACTAAAAACAATCTAGTGGAAAATGAACAAATATTAAAACAAATCAAAGTACGGATTTGAAACTATGTGTGGTAGACTATTGATATAGTCTGTGTATGAGGAGTCACTATCAGAGAAAGGGTCATTTTAGCCTCCTAGAAGTTGAGTGGAGGATGCAGTAATTATTCAAAAATATTATGAAAAACTATACTATAGAATTAAGAAAAAGGCTTGAGTTCAAATTCCTTAAGAATTGTATGGTTGGCTGCAAATTAACTTTGTGACAGTTCTGTTTCCTTCTCTGCAAAAATGCTAAGTATAGTACCTGCATTCCTCAAATCTACAAGGTTGCTATGATGATTGAAAACTACAAATCTGGTTTGAAAATGTGAGAATGTAAATTACTCTGTAAAAATACGTTATAAATTAGTTGAGGGGATTGCCTACTAGATGTATCATTTGACCTAGAAAAATTCTGGATTTGTTGGTTTTAAACAAGTTTAAAAAAATCGTTTTGTTTTCCTAACACTAGCTGAGAGCTCACACCAACTAAAAACCTGTCAGATAAGAGCTTCTGACTCATAGTGCTAGAAAAATGTATGATGGAGTGGCACTGAAAATAGCAAAGCCAGAGGCAACAACATGATTGTATTAATTGGCAGCCTGCAGAACCTTAAAAACAATGTACTGCTGCTCTAGAGAGACAATTGTTAGCAGGTAAGAATGACAAGAACAAATATGTTTGAGTCATTATAGTATTAAAATTTACAAATGATATTTCAAAATTAACTGATTTTATCATAGAGGTTATATCCTCTGTGACTTAAGTAGATTTATTTGATCCATTTTATTCAAGTTGGTTGTCTAAGTCCTATACAATAGTGACATTGGTTAGTTTCTTTGACATTTTTTTCAGTGGATGCTAGGCAAGTTTCAGGACTAGCACTAAATAAATTGTAAAAATTATAGATACAATATAGAGTATACGTGTCATATGATTGCAAGTTTATTCTGACAGCCCAAGGTAACAAGCTGCAAACAATTCATACAGGAATGTTTCAGCATGGCCTCACTCTCCAGCCCAGAGCTAAAATTTCCAAGGAAAGTCACAAGGTGTGGAAACTGTTCATCTGAGAACTGCAACTGGTCACAGTGATTTAGGAATAAATTAGATAAGGTTCCACTGAATCAGTATATATCTATTTATACAGAGAGTAGGGAACTTGTTCTTATCTCTTGGAAACTTCACTGGATTTGGGATTTTGAGAAAATTTACCCTAGTGGTAACTTGAGTTTCCTTAAAATTTGATTTGGACAATAAAGTTTCTTATTACAATTCTATTAGGAACTAGATACTTAATCTTTGGCAAATAAATCGCATGAGCATATTTTTCTTATCTATGAATAAGAAACTGGATCACTGGGGAAGTATTATGTATCAAATGGCTTAAAGATAATGAGATCAAATTATACATTCCAAAGTCAGAACCTACTAAATGCTAACTAAATTCATTAAATCAAAGCTCTAAGTACTGTATTTTATTATTTGTACATTTTTTTAATCTAGTGGTATACATGTCTATGTTCTTATAGTAATTATATTTCTTATTGTTTTAATGACCTCTTCTTTAAAAGATCATGGAAATATCCCCTCCACCAATTGTGTGGACCCCTTTTCTTTCTTTGCCCTTGATTTCTTCTGCCAGTCTCTCCTATCATGTCTGCCTCCTGGGTGAGAACATGCTGGACAGACCTCTTCCTAAATCAGCGTTAGTGTTTGACTGAGGAAGCTGTCATTTTCTTTGTCTACAACTTGTTAAACTTCAGTGATTTGAGGAAAAGCTTCCTGGCTCAATTCCCCTGAGTTCAGCAAATACATTTCCATTGCCCTTGTTATTTCAGTTCCTAATTGTTAATGGGCCTTGGGGGGAAGGAGAATAAAAATCCTAGTCAGTGGAAACTGCTGAAGGTACTGTTTAAATAAGGTGACATCCTATGGATTTTGCAGAAATATTTGATTTCCTTTTCTATGTCTTCACTACTTGAGATAGATTTAGAAATTATGGTTAATCACCTCATGGGAATCAACATATTGAGAACAGTACAATTTGGAAGTATTTTCACATTACTCAAAGAGTCTTTTTGTTTATGGTTGGCTCCCTGGGTTCAAGCCCTGGCTTTAACACAAACTATCATTTTATGCAGGGGCTGGGGTTTAACTCACTTGGCAGAGTGCTGCTTGCACTCTCCGAGGACCCAGATTCCATCTCTAGCACTGCAAAAATGGGAGAAGAATGTGGCAGTCCACTCCCAAGGCAATCGCAAACAATCAGCCGTTGAAAACCTTTTGAGGGTTGCTATGAGTCAGATGCAACTCGAGGGCACCTAACAACGTGATCTGAAGCATAATATATGAATTCTCAATCCCTTATTTCCCACTTCTGTAACACAAGAATAAAGAGGTATGTATCATAAACCCTATGAAGGTCGCTATGAGTCGGATACCAAATCTACGGCACCTAACAACAACAACAATCATAAGGTTGTAATAGGACTAAATAAGCTAATGGTTGCGACCATTTAACACAGTGCTAGACATAAATACTTACACATTAATCCTTACAACTGCTACTGTGTCATCACAATATATCCTATTTCTCAAAAGAAGAAACTGGACTTTTCCTTGGAAGAAACACAGGCTATTTAACTACCTCATGCTCACTACATGTATTCAGTTTGAACGCATATTTGTTGTTGTTGTTAGGGGCCATCGAGTCGGTATCCGACTCATAGCGACCCTCATAGGGTTTTTAATGGCTGACTGTTTCAGGATTGCCTTGGGAGTGGGTTGTCACATCCGTCTCCCATTTTGCGGTACTGGGAATCAAACTCAGGACCTTAGAAATTGCAGAGCAGCACTCTAACAAACACATGTTTAATATATACTATATATAAAACCAAATTCACATATAAATTATTGTTAATATTCTCCAGAATATTTTGGTCAAGTGTCTCAGTTTTCTCAATGTACTTGATAATTGCTTTTACTAAATAGGAAAGGAAGCAAGCAAGGGAGTATTGGACAAAATACTACATGAATAGGCACTACTAAAACTGCCACCTTGCTTTTTCAATAATTGTTTGGAAAGGGACTCTTTCCAACCATATTCTTGGTCACCACGTTACTGAGGTCTTTCTACACACAGGGTTTCTCATAGACCATATTGTTAAGAAGAGGGAACAGGAAATACAGCAAGAAATATAGTTTTAAATCTGTAATTATAAAAGTTTTAAACCTCGTCCTTGTTTGATTTTACTTTTACCTAAAATAGTGAGTTATATTTTAATTCTGAAGATCTTATTGGGCATTTATGTACTAGGAACTAGTCAGAACATTAAACAAATACAATATGGTCTCTGATTTCCAGAGGCTCTAGTATGGCCTGCAAGCATTTAAAAAAGGTGTACAATACTGTGTAAACTGCTTTATTATAGTTCTGTTCAAGGTGCTCTAGAAAGGTCAGAGGGAGTGTTTTGCTCTGCTTTAGAGAGTGGAAATATCTTATGGAAAGGGAAAAATTCAAAGAGTCTTGAGAGACAGACATCTCCAGGGAGATGGGCTCATGAAGCATCTGCTGAGGTAGAGGGAATCACTGTTCTTGTTATTACATGCTGTTGAGTTGGGTCTGACTTACACTGACCCACTGTACAATAGAACAAAGCATTCTTTGACACTGTGCTATGCCCAGCACTATGTTAGTGCTTCTCTCCTACTCACAGGGTTTTCAATGTCTGATTGTTTCAGGAGTGGGCTGCAAGGTCCTTCTCCCATTTTTTCAGTGCTGGGTATCAAACCCAAGGTCTCAGAGAGCACAGAGAAGCACTCTACCAACTGACCTAAAGCCCAGCCCATATGTTGTTGTTGTTGTTAGGTGCCCTCGAGTCGGTATCCAACTCATAGCGACCCTCTGTACAACAGGGGAAACACTATTGCCAGGGCTTCTCTGCTGTTCATAGGGTTTTCAATGGCAAATTGATTTTTGGAAGGGGGTTGCCAGGTCCTTCTCCCAAGCCTACAGCTTCTGGTGTTCCCAGGCGTTCTCCCATCCAGGTACTAACCAGGCCCGACCCTGCTTAGCTTCCAAGATCTGACGGGATCGGATGCCACAGGGCTATGGCTACAGGCCTAGCCCATATAACATTGATCAATTCATAGAAGAATAGAAACCACACATATTCTAAGAATGACAAATGAGTCTTTGTGATTGGAGTTTAGTTGACATAAATGAAAAACAATGGCAAACGATGAAGCAGGGTAGATTATCAGAAGTCAGATGATGATATCTGTGTGCCATGCTTCTGTAGTCAAGAGCAGTTAATGTCAAATAATAGTAAAAAATTCTTAATCCCTCTTTTTTATTTAAAGCATCACTTCTTATTATTTCCCAATGTTTATTTAGAGCAAACTCACTTTCTAAGCATCATCTTGGAATATGCAGGAAGTTACTTCAGATATGTAATTTAACAAAATAAAAATATTAAAACTGTTTAGTTTCTCTTTTATTCTGCATATCAGCATTCTGCAACTGATTTGGTTTATACAACACACTCTTCCTTCATTTCAAGAGTTGCTGAAAATTATTCTTTGAAAACCACAAATGCTTATACCATGTTAAAAGTAAAATACCATTCCTGAGGGATTTGAGATCCATGAATTAGAAAATCTCTGAAAATGTTCTTCCAACTGGTCTATATAAATTTGAAGAAGTGAACTACTGCCTTGTGCAAAGTCCAATATTATCACAGAACTCACGGCTAGAACCTCCTAAAGTGACGGAGCTGCATACAGGGAATTGAATAGAATTAAAGTTGTGAGTCTTTCTATATTCTTTTCATCCAGGTTCCATAGATAGAACATTCTTCCTGTTTCAGTGTACACAGAAATCCAAAAAGGGTCAGTAATCTTGCATTTTTAATGCCTAAAGTGTATCACAAATCCTTTCTGGCAAGCATGTTAAGGCCAATAATAGTTGGGAAGTTTTTAACCTTAAAATCACCATGTTAACACGGTGTAGATTTAGTCATGTAACTTTATTTTTAGTCAATAAAACAGACTTTCAAAAATTTGAACAAGGTTACAGTTTGCTTTTGTGTACAAAATTTCTGTTCATCTCAGACACAGTCTTCTTTTATTCAGTACTACAACCAAATTTCTAACTATATCTATATCTATATCTATCTATCTATCTATCTATCTATCTATCTATCTATCTATCTATCTATCTATGTTGCTAGAATATATATATATTCCCTTGTTGTTGTTACTGTTAGGTGCTGTAGAGTTGGGTCTGAATCATGGCCACTCTCATAGGAGTTTCAAGGGCTGATTGTTTTGGGATTGTTGTCAGTACTGCACCACCAAATCCTTCTCCCAAAATACACCTGTATAGTACATTTAAATTGGGAGAAGGACATAGCAGCCTACTTCAGAAGCAATCATGAAATAATAAGCCATTGAAAACCCTAGGAATAAGTACATAGGGTTGCTAAAAGTTGAACCCAACTTGATGACACCTAACAGAAAATCATCAGTACACTTAAATGGATAATCATAACCTGAAATAATGAAGCATAAAAAAAGTCTTCTTTGGTCTGGAAAGCAGAAGAATGATCTACATGCAGCCTCTTGAAGTGGAATTATTTCAAACTAAATCAGGAAACTCAAGCCCTTTAAAATAAGTCATAGAACATCCTTCAAAGTTAAGATATATCCACATTTTCCATTAATAACTTGACAATTTCTAAAGAAATAAAACATACTATTGATGCCAAAACTCTGATAAATTTTGTCTTTCAAATTATAATGGAGACTTTTTCAGGTAGCATTTTTTTTTTATAAATGTGGAAAGGTTCAATACTAAATGTACTGCGATGAATTTGAGGGTTTTTGGCTGATATAAGGTTATGATATGATTGAAAAACATGTTGTAAGATACCGTAACCCTAAGTACAACAGGTGAAATACTATTGTCAGTGCTTCTCTGTTGTTCATAGGGTTTTCAATGGTGGATTGATTTTTGGGAGTAGGTTGCTGGGTCCTTCTCCCAATCCTACAGCACCTGGTGTTCCCAGGCAGTCTCCCATCCAAGTACTTACCAAGACCAAGCCTGCTTAGCTTCCAAGATCTGATGGTATGGAATATCACAGTGCTATGGCTGTAGGCTTAAAAAAATAGGAGTGTGAAAAAACGGTGTAGAATTTTTAAGTTTGGCTTTTCTTTTCAAAAGAAAGGATGTTGCTCTATTACCTGGAATTTCAATGAGCTGTACCAGTTGTCAGTTATTCTTTGGGTTCTCAGGCACATTGATTTGCTTTATTCTGTCTTAAATGTCTAGGAAGTATGTTGGACAATGTTTTCATAAAGGTTTGTAGACATGTGAAATATAGAATAATCTTAGATTCTCTCAGAGATTTTTATTTTATTTATGTGGCTATGTGAGGATACCAACAATATAAAATCACCCTAATACAATTTAATATTTTGAAGTTTCCTAAGCCATGAAAGGGTCTGGGATTTAGCTCAGTTGGTAAGTGCTGTGCTGCAGTCTCTGAGGTCCTGAGTTCAATTCCCAGCACCGCAAAAATGGGAGAAGGACCTGGCAATCTACTCCCAAGCCAATCCCGAAACAGCCATTGAAAACCCCATGAGTGTCACTATGAGTCAGATACCGACTCGATGGCACCTAACAACAACAACAAGCCATGGAAATGACTTGACTCTAGGATTGAGTCTCTGAAAGGGCTATTTTGATTTTATTCCTTTCCTTCTAGGAAACAGTTGTGCACTGTAGGAACTAAGTGTAACTAAGTAAGAGCAGATGATAGTTTACCAGATTCTAACCCTTTTCATGATCCTGGGTTCCCATTTTTGCTTTTCTTCATAAGGTTTGCAAAATTGCTTTTCAGTTTCTTAGATCAAAGAAAAAGCAGACTTAAAAGTTGCCCTCACTTCTCTGGATCTTTATGTTTACTTGGATTTTGGAATAGCATGTTCTTGTAGATGTCATGTGTAAACATATACATTACTATGCTGTTGTTGTTAGGTGCTGTGAAGTCATGGCCAACTCATAGTGACCCTTATAGAGTTTTCAATGGGTGATTGTTTCTGGATTGCCTCAAGAGTGGACTGCCACATCATTCTCCAATTTTTGCAGTACTGGGAATGGAACTCGGGAACTTAGAGGCTGCAAAGCACCACTCTACCAACTGAGCTAAATCCCAGCACCACATATCCATTTACTTTACATATAAATATATGTATATGTATATGTATAGATAGATAGATAGATATGTAGATATAGATATATCAGATATATAATTTATATATAAGTACATATAATTTGGCATTACATTAAATGTGTAAGTACCACAGATTTAATGCCATTTTTAGCTTTGTTTTTGTTTTTGTTTAGGAGGAAGTGTGCTTTGATTTACTTTGGTAACTATTATATTTCTAAGAACACTTCCTAATAATACTTTGAAGAAGACTGCAGAGTTCTAGAATATTTTTTCTATTATAATTACTCTTCTCATCTTTATAATTCTGCTGTAACTGATTTGCCTATATAAATGCTTTATGATTATCATTACTGTCACTATTAGGTAGAATTTATCTTATTGAGAGTAATTGCTACATAGACCTAACAGTGTCACACTTTCTAGGATGTCAAAATAATAAATCAACTATTCAGCTTAAGTGAATAAAAACATTACCACTGGCATGAGAATATGACTTACTAAAAGGACCTTGAGACTTTGAGCTCTAACTTTCTCCAAAGGAAGAATAAAAGCATTTATTATTTTTTTTTATGATACTGGGGAGCTGAACTCAAGACCCCATGCACACTTTGCAAGTGCTCTACTCCTTATCCCCAGCCTAGCTTGTTTTTTATTTTTTATTTTGAGACAGGTTCTCACTAAATTACACAGACTGTCTCTGGCTTCTAACTTGTGATCCTTTTGCCTCTGCCTTCTAAGTTACTGGGATTACAGATGTGCTTCACCACTCCAAGGGAATATATATATATATATATATATATATATATATATATATATATATATATGGGCTGGGATTTGGCTCAGTTGGGAGAGCGCTGCGCTGCAGTCGCTGAGGTCCTGAGTTCAATTCCCAGCACCGCAAAAATGGGAGAAGGGCCTGGCAACCCACTCCCAAGGCAATCCCGAAACAGTCAGCCATTGAAAACCCTATGAGGGTCGCTATGAGTCGGATACCGACTCAACGGCACCTAACAACAACAACAACATATATACATTGTTGTTGTTGTTGTTAGGTGCCCATATATACATTGTTGTTGTTGTTGTTGTTAGGTGACCATATATACATTGTTGTTGTTGTTGTTAGGTGACGTCGAGTCGGTATCCGACTCATAGCGACCCTCATAGGGTTTACAATGGCTGACTGTTTCGGGATTGCCTTGGGAGTAGATTGCCAGGTCTTCTCCCATTTTTTTGCGGTGCTGGGAATTGAACTCGGGACCTTAGAGACTGCGGCGCAGCACTCTACCAACTGAGCTAAATCCCAGCCCATACACATACATATACATATACATATATACATATACACATATACATATATACATATATACATATATACACACACATATATACATATATACATATGTATATGTATATACATATATACATACACATACATATATGTGTATACATATATACATTTATACACATACATATACATATACATATATACATATACATATACACATATACATATATACATATACACATATATGTGTGTATACATACATACATGTGTATGTATGTATACATACATATATACATACATATATAATCACATATATATACATTTATACACATACATATACATATATACATATACACATATACATATATACATACATACATGCACATATATACATATATACATATGTATATGCATATACATATATACATACATATACATATACGTGTATACAT
>VMDO01021970.1:0-34382 GCA_007922755.1 Pedetes capensis | reverse complement strand
CTCATTAACAACCTGCATTATGCAGATGACACCACTCTGCTTGCTGAAAGTGAAGAGGATTTAAAACATTTACTGATGAAGATCAAAGATCATAGCCTTCAATATGGGTTATGACTAAACATCAACAAAACAAAAATCCTTACGACTGGGTCAGCACGCAACTTCACAATAAATGGAGAAAAGATTGAGGTTGTCCAAGATTTTGCTTTGCTTGGCTCTATAATCAACACCGGTGGAAGCAGCAGTCAAGAAATCAAAAGACGCAGTGCTCTAGGGAAAGCTGTGGCAAAAGACCTCTTTAGAGTATTGAAAAGCAAAGATGTCACATTGAAGACGAAGGTGCGTCTGACTCATGCCATGGTATTTTCAGTGGTATCATATGGTTGTGAAAGCTGGACATTGAACAAGAGAAACAGAAAAAGAATTGATGCTTTTGAATTGTGATGCTGGAGATGTCTATTGAATATACCATGGACTGCCATAAGAACCAACAAATCTATCCTAGAAGAAGTACAACCAGAGTGCTCCTTGGAAGCAAGAATGGCCAGACTGCGTCTTACTTATTTTGGACATGTAGTCAGGAGAGAACAATCTCTGGAGAAGGACATCATGTTTGGAAGAGTGGCAGATCAACACAAAAGAGGAAAACCCTCCACCAGATGGATTGACACAGTGTCTGCAACAATGGGCTTAAACATAAATAAGATCGTTTGCCTGGCACAGAATCGGCAAGTGTTTTGATCTGCTGTACATAGGGTCGCTATGAGTCGGACTCGACGGCACCTAACAACAACAACAACAACAATAAGGTGGGGCTTGCTCGCATGGGGAGCACAGACCAGGCACCTGTGCAACCCCTGGAGGAGGGCTTTTGGGGGGAGGTGACAGGGACTGAGGTCCAAAAGGTTGAATCTATATTGCCCAGTGGAATGAGGGGAAGGGAAGTCTAGGCAATAGGAATGGAGATGAGGAATTTTCTGAGATTTGCTGAGATAGGACTAAGAATTCATGGTACGTGGAGCCACAGAGGGAAGTGACTGGAGAGGAAGGTAGGCCCAGGCTTGGACAGCCTGTAGAACCTGCTAGGCCCTGGGGCTTTGGGGAGAGACCTGGTTGACGGGCTTTAAGGTAGGGCATCATTTTTAGTTGCAGAATGGTAAAGGGATGGGAGGCCTGAGACCTGGGGCCTCTGCAGTGGTGCAGGAGGGCAGCGCTGGGGTCCAAGGAGGGTCGTGCCAGCTGGGGTTGCATCTCACTCTCCCACTCCCGCTTGGTCACAACACCTATACCCCTCCATCAGTTTACTTCCCTCGTTTGTTGGAAGAGACTCTGGTCCAGAGAGATGTGGAGACCCCGGAGCGGCTGGGGCAGCTGAGCTCTCTCCCACACTCAGAAGGACGCTCTGCAGAGCCAGGCTGTGTCCAAAGAGTTTGCTCCGGGCCAGTTGCCTCAGCTCTGCGGTTTTCCTTTTAAGGGGGAGGCGAGTTCATTGAACTTAAGGGCAAATCTGCATCCTTGTCCTTCCTCTGCTTCAATAATACAGTTAATGGGATTATTTCCTGCACACAAGAATGGAGCTGCTAAGAAAACATTGCGGAATAAAGGCTGTTTGCAAAGGCCAGCCGGAAAGGCCAAGTCTTGCACCAGGAGGAAGTAGAGGGTGTGTCTCCCCCTGGCTGGCTCAGGCGGAGTGGTGACATCTTTGCCTCCATTTGCCTCAGCCTGCATCTGACTGGGCCTCTGCCTCAGTGTACTCTGATCCATGCTGATGGCCAGACTGCAGAACGGCCAGCCCGGCTCCCTGGTCTCCAAGGTGCCAGGTTAGCAGGCTGTTGGTTCATTTGGGGGAAAGCAGAGTTCACCTTAGACCAAGAAGAGGGTCAAGCTGGGCTTTGAAGATTGGGTGGATCATTTCTCTCCTTGGGGAGTAAGGAAACCAAGGTCCAGAAAGTGGCTAGGCAGCTTGTCTTGGATCACATAGGCAGTTGTGACAAGGCTAAGTGGGGAAACTGAGGCACGGGGATCGGAAAGGGCTTGTCTTTGTCATGTAGCTAGTTAGTGGAGTGTAGTGGGGAAATTGAGACTCAGAGGAGTAATGGCTCTCCTAGTCCCCCACAGCCTGCAGCCAGCCATAGCCTTGTGGCATCCGATCCTGTCAGATCTGGAAAGCTAAGCAGGGTCGGGCCTGGTTAATACTAGGATGGGAGACCACCTGGGAACAGGTGCTACAGGCTTGGGAGACAGACCTGGCAACCCACTCCCAAAAATCAATCTGCCATTGAAAACCGTATGAACAGCAGAGAAGCAGTGACAATAGTGTTTCCCCTGTTGCACGTAGGGTCGCTATGAGTCGGATACTGACTTGACGGCACCTAACAACAACAACAACAACAAAGGCCCCCATGGCTTGGAGGTGGCAAAGCCTGGGATGACTCCAGGCCCCCACACCCCAGGAAAAAGCTAGTCCATCACCAGCTCTGAGTTCCCACCTTCCCCCAGCCCTTCTCCTCAGTGAGAAGATTGCTGAGTGGTCACCCCCTGTTTGCTGAGTCTCAATCATCCTTGACTGGTATCTGCATACCCCTCTGCTCAGCCGCTTTAGATCTTATCGGTCCAGAGCCCAGGAGGACTCCTCACCTGGACCATCCCAAACAGCTTCCGTGTGCACAGGTGCACCATGGGCGGAGCCCAGGGACATTCCAGCAGAGAGGAGACAATGGCTGGGTTAAGAGGGCCCTCTTCTTTCACACCTCCTGATTCCTCCCGCTAGTAAATCATTATCCCAAGCTACACAAAGCAGTCATTGAGCAGGCCTTGTCCTTGCCCCATGACATGATAGGCAAAGGCTACTAGGGGCCCTGAGTGGCTGGACAGTAGCTCCTGAGCCCTCTGTCCCCCTCCCCAGCATCAGGATTGGGTTACCCCATCTAATCCCTGCTCCTCCGCGGCTCTCTGTGAGCCCATTGTAATTTATAATGGAGGACATGATGCAACCTGCTAATTACATTGCTCGATTTTGAACACATCCAGGCTTCTCTGACTCAGGCGGCAGCCAGCGGAGGAGGGGACAGCAGGCGCTGCTTTGTAGCTTATCAGGGCTGGGTTATTCAGCTCACACCCGCTGCACCTCCCCCGGCTCTCTGGCTCTCCGTCTTTGTTAACCAGAGCTTGCATCACCTCCTGCTTTCCATTTCTCTGGCATTTTTTTTAACGGCTCTTTTTTTTTTTTATGAGCCGCTCCATCTTGTTAGCTAATGAATGATTGTGGAGCAGAGATGGGGATCGCTTTGTGCCTCTATTAAATGTTACATGATCGCAATTATGACTTAACAAGGGACAGCTCATAAAAAAAATAATCTATTTTGCGGCCTGGGGCAGACATGAGACTCACTGGCTGGTTCCCGAGCTGAATAATTCAGAGACCTGGGGACCATATGCCGGACAAGGAGGGAAGGATGGATACTCCTTCCTGTGGGTGGCGCTGCAGGCAGGATAGCAACAACTCCACCTCCAAACCTCTTCGGAAGCTCCCTGCCTACCTGGTGGGGTCAGGCTCCTCAGGCTGGTGTCTGGACTACTGCAGTTGCTTCTTAGCAGCCCTTGCTACGCCTGCAATTGCCCTGCAACCCCTCTCCACAGCACCTCACAGTGAGCTTTTAAAGACAGAGGGGGTGTGTCAATGCCTTGCTCGCCCTCCCTTTGGTGACCACCTAAGACCTTTACTACTGGGCCTTCAATTCTGCTTTTGATTAACTCATTCCTATGTCACATCTGTGATCACCAAACTTTCTTTGGAATGGGCTGGGTCCCTGAAAGGCAAGTGACTCCAAAAGTCAGGGAGAAAGAGGATCCCAGAAACAGAAGGGGTGACAAGCATGAGGGCCTGCAATTGACGCTCACTCTCCCCAGACTGACCCTGTGGTGCAGGGGCTATTGGACATGGAAGTGGAACAACACTGGCCTCTTTATTCCTTATCTGAGGAGGCAAAGTGCAGGTTGTCTGCCCGGAATGGGTCCCTTGGGCCTCCTATGGTGTATCTCAAGGGTGGCCACCTAGTCTTTGCAGGTGCTGGGTACACAGGAGGTATATGGTAAGTACACAATGATCCAAAAGGATGGGATGAGGCATGGTCAGTGTCCAAAGAGTGGGTGCCACAGCCCATCAACAGGACCCCAGCTGGTGTCCTGAAGACTGAACCTGCTAATGTGACACCCAGCTGCTGAACAGCAGGCCTGGTGTCCTTTCTACACAACAGGCCACAGCAGAGCTTGTGTGCCAAAGGAGAGAGGCTCCTGGATCTCATGTAGGCAAGTCACACACTCCCGGCCTCATGTTCCCCATTTGGGCATGGACTCCAGCATGTTGTGTGTAATCTAGTTGAGTGTCTTAGACTTCTGCCTGTAGCCACTCCAGCCCACCAAGGCTGCGTCCTCCTGCAGGAGGAGCTACTCTTTGCTGGTATGGCTTTTAGTAGGCACTTAGGAAATGTTCCTTGAGCACTGAAACTGAATGTTCTGCAAGCACTCCTTGATGTTGGGTTTATAAACTGGCTGCCTCCCCTGTTATCTGGTGTATGGGTCCATTTTATGTTGCTACAACAAAATACCCAAGGGTCCTTTATAAAGAAAAGGGGTCGATTTAGCTCACAGTTCTGAAGATTCAAGACACCTACTTGGCTCTGGTGAGAACCTCATGGTGGATGGCATCACACTGGCATGCAGGAATATGTGTAGAAGGCAGGAGCTAGACTGAAGTCACATGGAGAGGCGAGAAGCCAGAGAGATTCAGGGTACAGGGCTGCTAGTCTCCCTCTTGTGAGAAATAACCCATGCCACGTGACTAGCATTAATTCCTCCTTAAGGCAGTGCCCCCAGTAACCTAATCACTTCCCCCTTGGTCCTATCTCCTAAGGTTCTGCCTCCTCTCATATGGCCCTGCTGGGGACCAAGTTTCCAATCCATGAGCCCTGAGGGAACAAGCTGCATCGAAATCATGGTCCTGACACCTTCTCACCAATGACCAATGCTGCTGGAAGGACTTTTGAAACTCCTTTTTTTTTAATTAAAAAAGTTTTTTTTTTTGTTTTGTTTTTGTTGTTGCGGTACTTGGGGGCTGAGCCCAGGGCCTCATGCGTACTTTGCAAGCACTTTGCCACTGAGCTGCACCCTCAGCCCTTGCCTCCCCCTTTCTAAACTGAGACAGGACTTGCTAAATTACATGGCTGCCTCTGGCCTTGAACCTCTGATCCTCCTGCCTCCACCTCCTGAGTTGCTGGGATTATAGGCGTGGGCCACCATGTCCAATGAAACCCCACTTTTTCACCTCAGGCAACGGTGGTTCAGAATGTTTAGAGCTGGTCCCTGTGAGGGCAGGGCTGGACAATCTATCCAGAGGCTGCGAACCAGTAGCTGGATGGGCTGAGGGCTCTTCTTCCCATGCTTCTTGTGTCCTGGCGGCAGCAGGCAGGAGACGTGGGGTGGGAGTCGGCAAGGGTGACCACAGGCTGGGCAGGGGAAGGAACATAGTTTGAGGGCTCCGATGAAGTATGTCTTCAAACACTGCGGCTGCACTGTGGGCGTGGGGAAACCACAGCTGCCCACAGCTCAGTGGTAAGGGCCAGCCCTGAGCAGGAGGCCCAGCTGGCAGTGGCAGGGGTCTGCAGGAGCATCAGGAAGTCCGAGTGGAGGAGAGGGCTGTGCCAATGTCACCCACAGCAAGCCTCAGCCAGTGGCAGAATTGGCTCCATCATTTGCGAGCCCGCATTCAAAAACTATTAAGAATCTTAAAACAGCAACAATTGCACTTTTTCCTTTCTTTCTTTCTCTTCCTTTTTTTCTTTTTCTTTTTCTTTTTCTTTTTTCTCTTGTGGCTTGGGGGATTGAACCCAGTGCATTCCACCACTGAGCTGCCCCCTCAGACCAGTTTTTATTTTTTATTTTGAGTCAGGGTCTTGCTAAGTTATGCAGGCTGCCTCTCACCTTCAATTCACGGTCCTCCTGCTTCTGCCTCCTGAGTTGCTGGGATTACAGGTGTGTGCCACTGGGCCCGACTAACAGCGGTGCCTTGAGCCAAGAGAGGGGCCCTGTGGGGCCTTCAGGCCTCATGTCCAGGAAGCCGGTCCCAGCTACTGTGTCGTTTGCCCAGCTCCAACTCCTGGCTCAGGTGTTTGCTGCGTGGCGCTGGAGTAGTAGATACCACTGTGTGAAAGGTTTAGCCCCTTGCTGTCTGGGTGGGGTCCACATAACCCAGTGGGACATGTGAAAAGGCCAGCAGAAGGACAGGGCACCAGGTTGATTGTGGGCCTTCTGGGAGGCTGTGTGGACAGACAGGCAGCTGTTTGGTCTTCGCCCCACCTAGCTGCTCAGACACTGCTGCCAATTCCACCGTATATTGAGAAAATGCCTTGGCTCTGCCAAGAGAATCCAGAATCTGGGGCTGGGCACCCCTAGTAATTGAACCTGCAGGAGAGCCCAGGTCTGGCAGGGACCTAGAACTAGGCAGGAAGTTTGGCTTCAGAAGATGGGTACGCTGTCGGAGCTTGTGAGGCTTCATTGCTCAGG
Source organism: Pedetes capensis (assembly GCA_007922755.1). NCBI lineage: Eukaryota > Metazoa > Chordata > Mammalia > Rodentia > Pedetidae > Pedetes > Pedetes capensis. The sequence continues at coordinate 27,821 of VMDO01021970.1, read as the reverse complement.
CGGATAGATAGCAACAGAATGATTGGGTTCCCTGGCCCCTGGCCCTCCTCTGCTCTGCATGGGGTGCCCCTACTGTGGGGGGAGGTGTGCTGGTCTAACCTCCAATTTTAGTCTCCCACTGAGTAGATGCTGTATCAGGGGTACTCAGGAAGTATTGGTTTGGTGAATACGTGATAATCAGGGAATGTCCATGTCTGCCTCACTTGTCCTAGGGCTGACACCTAGCTGGAGGACACATGGTTTGATTAGCAAAGTGGCAGGTCACACTCCACCTGCCCATGGATTTTGATGCATCTGTGCATCTGTGTGTGGCTGTGGGAACGTGTGTGGGGAAGGTGTGCATGCAGGGTGGGCTTACAGATGGGGTGTATACACAGCCCACGTGCTCTTTGCGTTATACAGACAGGGGCCGATGTAGACAGGACGTGCACACTTGTGGGGCAGAGACACATGAGTGAGATCTACGCACACGTGTACGTTTGTAGGGGAGGTGCCCATTCCCACCTGGTATGCCCCCGGAGAGTGCACACAGGGCACAGGTATGTGGAGTGTGCCATAGACACCCAGCCATTCCCTCCCCCTGCACTTCATGTCCCAGCTGGTCCCCTGCCCCATCCGGGAGGCCGACTGCTCAGGCAGTGCTTGGGGTGTGGAGAGGTGGGGACTGGAGTGCGGGCTGCCGCCCTCACTCTGGATCTGCTCCGCACTTGCTGTGCGGCCTTGGGCAACTTGTGTGAAGTCTCCAGGGCTCAGTTTTGTCATCTGTAAGAGGAGCTCATTACTTAACTTCCTTTATTGGATATGTTGTTGTTGTTAGGTGCCGTCGAGTCGGTGTCCAGCTCATAGCGGCCCTACGTACGACAGGCGAAACTATTTTCAGTACTTCTCCCATAGCTGATTGTTTTGGGGGAGTGGATTGCTGGGTCTTTCTTCCATCATAGGATATAAGACACTAAAAAAAAAAAGAAAAAGAAAGAAAAAATAGTGCCTGCTTCCTAGGAAGAGCCCAGCAAAGATCGGCTGTTATTTTATCTCAACTGCTGCTGCAGTGGGCACAGAGCACCCACTGAGAGCAGAGCCAAAGCCTGTGTCCATCCGTCACCATAAACATGATAGGCAAGTTCCAAACTCCTCCTGCCTGGCCAGAAAGGTGAGGTGGGGTGGGAGCAGGGACACCAAGGCTCTGGACAGCTCCCCGCCTCCTCAGAGGCCCAGGAGAGCCTGCAGAGGCATCTGGGAACACACACGTGGTGTGGTGTGGCAAAGTCAGGACATGGCTGAGTCTCTAATGCCAGGCAGCACTTTAAAAACAGAGCTCCTGGGACCAGGGAGCCAGGCCCCAGAGGCCACCCACCCATTGCAGGGACTGGCGGCCACGCGGGGCAAGGTAAATCACCCAAGATTGCACTCTGGAATGTGGTTGCTGTGAAAGGTAATGCGCACATTACTGCTGCATAAACACAGTTAAACTATTTACAACAGCCTCGGCCCCACGGCCCCAGGAAGCCCCTGCCATGGGCAGGGGGGCTCCATAGCTCTGCTGGCCACAAGGGTGAGGAGATGGGTTTATTTTGGCAAGATCCAGACCCTTGGTCCTTTCTGGCTGCCACCTCTCCCAAACGCCCCGCATTGGCCCAGGGCAGCATCTTTGCACAGGACAAAAAACTGTTTTGCAGTTATGGTACGAAGAACAATGAAATTCTCTCTTTGTCTTGTTTTGGTCCCTGTTTTTTGGCACAGGTTTCAGGAGATACTTTATAAGGAAGCAGGAGCTTTTACCCTCATCCCAAGGGTGCATGGGGGTAGATCTCAATGTGGGATTCTGAGGGAGAAACTGAGGCAGAAGACACATCCTGCCCTGAGGAGCCCCAGTCCGTAGGGAAGAGCCCATCTCTGCCCCCCAGATCCTCAGGTCTGAAGGTAGAAGCAAAGCTTCTGTCTTAACTCCCTCTCCGTCCTGCCTAGTCCAAGAGCAGAGGCCAGTTTGGGAGGCTGCGGAGTCCTCCCATCCTGGGACTATAAAACAAGACCTTGCCACAAAAAGAGAGAGAGAGAGAGAGAGAGAGAGAGAGAGAGAGAGAGAGAGAGAGAGAGAAAGTAGTTGTGAAAAAACTCCAAAAGGACAGGTTTCAGCTGAGCTTCCAGACTAAGACAGATGAGGGAGAAGGACCTGGAAGCTCACTCCCAAAACAATTAGCCATTCAAAAACCTGAGTAGCAGAGAAGCATTGTCAAGTATAGTACCAGAAAATGAACCCCCTAGGCTGGAAGGCATTCAAGAAACAATTGGGGAGAGTTGCAACCTCAAAGTAGAATTGAATTTCATGATGAGAATGGAATAAAGCCCCTGAGACCTCCATTTGCTGATGTGGCATGACTCAAAATGAGAAGAATCATAGTGGGTGCAACAATCGGCTCAAACGTAAAAAGATTGTGCATGTGACACAGTGTTAGGTAATGTTTTGTACGATTGTACTTAGAGTTGCTATGAGTTGGACCCAAATTGATGGCACCTAACAAAATAAAAAAGGGAAGACTGTATTTAGTTTTAAAGGAAATTACCAAATTGTCTTCCTAAGTTTCTGCCCCATTTTGCATTCCACCAGCATTAAATGAGAGTTCCTATTGCTCTATATTTTCACTAGCAATTGACATTGTCAACTTTTTGGATTACAGTCATTCTAACAGCACTTTTACAGGAAAAGAAAATGTGGGGTTGAGAAGGAAACTGCAAGAGTAGCAGAGACATTGAGTGCTCTCTGAATTCCCACATTCTTCTCATACCCCCCAGACCCCTTTTTATGAGGTAGGACCTCAGGATCCATTGCAGCCAATAGGCCAAGTGGAAATACCATTTGTCATTTCTGGGCCAAAGCAGTACAGATCCCAGGCATAGTCCCCTGGCTCTTTTCTTCCCCCACAGCAGTAACCACAGAAGCCACGTGTTGAAACTTGGTGTCACCAGTGTCTAGGGACCTAAGATGAGTGCAGAGCAGAGCCCCTGCCATTCTGCCTGGGCCTAAGAGTGTGAGCAAGAAAGAAACCTTTGCGGTGTGAGTGCACTGAGGGTCAGGTTAATCTGTCACTGCATCAGAGCACGCCCACCGAGTCTCACATAGCAGGTACTGGGTCATGCCTTTGGTGAAATGCTGACACCATCAGAGTCCCCTAAACTACATAAAAGAGAGCAATCATTTATTTATTTATGTAATCGTGCAGTGCTGGGAATGGAACCCAGCGCCTCACCCTTACGACTAAATTATAACTCCCAGCAGAACAAAGCTCAAAGGGCTCAGAACCAAAATCTTGGGTAGTTTAAGCACACTAATGTCTCCTGGGGCTGGTTTTAGCTCAGTCAGTAGAGTGCTGCTCTGTATTCTCTGAGGCCCTGGGTTCCACCCCCAGCATGTGAAAACAGGAGAAGGACGTGGCAATCCACTCCTGAAACAATCAGCCATTGAAAACCCTATGAAGTACAGAGAAGCACTGACAATAAGGCAGAGCATGGCACAGTGTCGGGGAGTGTTTTGTTCTTTCGTACTTAGGGTCACTATGAGTTAGACCCAGCTCAACAGCAACAACAACGTCTATTGGGACCTACCAGGTGCCCAGCCTTACGCTAGTCACCAAGCCTACATTAGCTCGCGTGATCCTGGCCTCTCACCGAGGAGTTCCCAGGAGCCAGGGGATGGCAAAATAATTGGAGCTAATTTTCCCAACAATAGGCCAATCTTTTCGAGATACTAAAGACATGCCCCCCCACCATGTGCCCTCAAAGTTGTCACCAGCTCAGAGGCAGCGAGTCTCACAAGCCCACCCTATGGATTGCATTTTCTTGATCTCAGTCCTTCTGGGATCCCCACCTGTCCAAAGGGAGAAGGACCTGGCAGCCCACTCCCAGAACAATTCCAAAAAAATCAGCCATTGAAAACCCTATGAATAGCAGAGAGGCACTGACATAGTGCCAGGAGTGTTTCGTTCCCTTGTATATAGAGTTGCCCTGATTTGGACCCAACTCAGTGGCACCTAACAACAGCAACAACAACCTGTCCAAAACACATGCCCTAGAGTTGAACTGGACCCTTCTGGGGTGGGCTGTTAGCCTCGCCCAGTGCCAGTCCTCAGAGAAGAGCAGCAGGCTGTGGGGAGCCTCCTCACTCCCCCTTACCTGGCCACCACAACCTATGGGCGGGAGCTTGTGGGGAATGAAAATTTCTTCTTCAAAGAGGCTGTGGTACTCGCAGCGCTCAGAACCGAAACCTTGACCTCATTAGCACAATGTTCTGCTTGGCAGTCTTAGGGAAATGTGATGATGTTAATTATGTGCTGATTTATTTAATCCCTGGTCTTGTAAAATGAGTGCACTTGCTTCTCCTCCTTCCCCCAAGGACTATAAACTCTGGGGTCATGGCAGGGGGCGGGGAAGGAGCACAGAATGGACTGTGGGGTCACCTCGCCAGCTTGGAGTTGCTTCTTGGCTATTTGGACCCCAGCTAACCTTCCTGAGCCTGGGGATGGGTAAGGATTATGGTTTTGGCCCTGCGCCTGGCCTGGAGGAAGTGCTGGGTAGATTGTAGCCCTTGTTATTATTATCGTTAATTATTATTTGAATCTATCAGCTGAAGGATGATCCCACTCCTCCATTTCTGTACTTGAGAGGCAGTAGAGTGTAGACTGATGTTGTCCTGGAGAACTTCCTGCAATGTCTGGAGGGGTTTAGCATCTGCCCTGCCCAAAACAGACTCTGCTTCCCCATGTGAAGCGTGACAACAACAGTGTTGAGCCCCTAGGGTGACTGTGAAGAGCCAATGCGCTCCTGTGTAGAAAGTGCCCTGTTTCAGAGATGTTCTGATTTTCTAAGGAACATCAGGAGAAGAGCCCAGCAACCCACTCCCAAAAAACAATCCGCCATTGAAATCCCCATGAATAGCAGAGAAGCACTGACAATAGTGTTTCACCTGTTGCACATAGGATCGCTATGAATCAGACACCAACTAGACGGCACCTAACAACAACCACAAGGAACGTTAGCTGCTCTCCCGGCTCTCTTTAGCCCTAATGCTTGGCTCAGGCCTCCCCCAGCAATGCAGTGTCTTGAAGGCAGGCCCAGCAGCTCTGCTCTGAGCCTCTCCTGGCCTCAGCCCCGTGGCCATTGGCCAGGGAGTAAGGGAGCTGTGAAGGCCAGGAGGAAGAGGAGGGCGGGAGATGTCCCAGGCTGATCGCCTTGCCCAGGCTGCCCCTTCTCCATGCTTGTGGAACTGCGACCTTTCTTGAGAAGGGAGAAACCTGAAAGAAAGGGAGCAAGAAAGAGGGAGAGAGAGAGAGAGAGAGAGAGAGAGAGAGAGAGAGAGAGAGAGAGAGGTCAAAGGGCTGGTGATGGGGGACTTTCTCCATTCCAATTCCCCTGGGCTGTGCAGCTGTAGATGTCAGACTGTGTCCTCTCAACCCTATCTCCAAACATTAGGTTTCGATAGATCTACCTGCCAAACTCAACCATGAAGCCAGAGGTGAAGGGGCTCGACCAGGAAGCAGGGGCTTCTATGAAATGGATGAGCTGGGTGCCAAGCCAGGGATTGGAGCGGGGTCTTAGGAATTCCCCTTTCTGTCCACCAGGATGAGAAACTGAGTTCCTCAAGCCTGTGTCCCTTCCCCTCAGCTTCCTCCACAAAGGAAGGCCGAGGGGCAGCCAGGGGTAAGGGGCACAAGGGCATTTCCTGGGCCTAGGACTTCTTGGTGCCCTCAGCCCCACAATCTTAAACTCTGCCAAAGAATGGAATAGCGTCAGAAGCAAATGCCCCTCTGAGGGTCCCAAAGTCCTTGCCTCCATCCTGGCTCACTCCCCACGTGTCCTGCACTCAGTAGGAAATGAAGGGCCAAGGCTCCTCCTTGGGGTGGCCGAAGAGAAAAACATCTCACAGTGTAAGGACAGAGTCCTCTCTTGCCCCCGTTCCCAGGATTCCTGCTTCTGCAGCCAGGAGCAGGCCCTTCAGGGTCATCCGGAGTGCCACCGTCCCATGCCGTAAAAACGGCATGGAACAGGGGTGGGGACCATCTTTGCTTTGTTGTTGTTGTTGTTAGTTGCCCCCGAGGCATGTCCACTGATAGCACTCCTATGTACAACAGAACAAAACACTATTGGACTCTGTGCCATGCCCAGCACTATGTCAGTGCTTCTCTGGTATTCACAGGGTTTTCAACAGCTGATTGTTTTGGGAGTGGGCTGCCATATCCTTCTCCCATATAGGCTTCTCCCAAGCCTATAGCACCTGGAGTGTCCAGGTGGTCTCCCATCCTAGGACTAACCAAGATCTGACAGGATTGGATGCCGATGTGGTATGGCTGTAGACATCTTTGCTTTACTTTCCCTGATTTCAGAGGCAGAGACAGCAGGAAGCACAAGGTCAGACTCCAAGAAGGACTTCCTGAAGATAAGACATATGAGACAGGGGGTTGCAGGAGCCAGTTATATTCAACCCTCTGATTAAGCTGTTGGATAAAAGCTCTGGCAGAGTGGGATGATGGGAAATCTGTGACTTAAAAGACACAGGACACATGGCCTCTATGATCTCTCAGCTGGATTTGGAGGCTGACCAACTTAGGTGGAATTCCAGCCAGCCCGTGGACTGGCTCTGTGATGATGGGCTAATTATTTCATGACACTTGTCCTCCGTTTCCTCATTTGTAAAATGAGGTTGAAGAGCGTCACCAGCTGGGTTGTTCTGAGGGGTCAGGGAGGCCTGCAGGGGAAAGACTCAGCTCGGTACCTGGGAACAGAGGGGTGTCTGGGTCTGAGCGGGCTGGAGGATGGGATGCAGCAGGAAGGGAAGGGATGCAGGAGGGCGGGGCAGGGTGGAGAGCTGAGGCCCCGTGGGAAGACTAATCAACAGCTGGAGATGGCCCAGCCCTCCGTGCGGACAGCCTGCTCCTTCTGCCCCACCCCACGCTCCACTCCAGGGTACCCTGGGGGACAGTGAGGGACTGGGACTCCTCACTCTTCTGGCAGGCCTGAGGATCCCCTTTCCTCCTTTGCCAATCCCAGGAAGCCCCTTGGGGGCTGCTTGGGGTGAGCCGGTTCCCCAAGACAGCCTTCGTCCCACAAGGTCTTCAAACAACCCCAGCTGCGGGCTTCCAGCGCAGTCACGCCTTGGGGCTGGAAGCCACTGGCGCGCTGGGGCTCAGATGCTGGGAAGGTTTGCCTGGGGGTCCACCTGCCCAGAATCAAGTGTCACTTCAAAGCCTGTCTGGAGCTTGTGCAGGGGACAGGAAAGAAGCTGACTTTACTTGGTTGGCACCAGGGCATCAGCTGGCCCCAGCTGGCCTTTGAGGGTCACTGACTCACTCCCACCACCTGAATGAGATGATGCTGTCCCCAGAAGGTCACCCCTGCCTTCAGTGTCCAGGACCTGAGAGAGATATGTTATCACTGCAGATAACTCGGGGGACATTTTTACCTTTCATGAAAAGCTGTGGCAGAGTCTCCTGGTTGCCCAAACATACCTATTTCTTCCTTTCCCCTCTGCCAGCCTTCACCAAGGCAGGTGAGCTGAGGTGGGGTGGCCCCAGGGCTGGGGCTGGGGTGTGGAGAGCCAGCCTGCTTCAGGGGCCCACTCCTGTTCTTTATCTCCTCCCATCACTCTCCCCAAAGCCCCTCTGACCCCTCTGCAGCTACGCCTTGCCCAGTGCCACCCCAGCTTGATACCTCCCTCCCCACCTCCTCCCCCTCTCCTCTCTCCCGTGCTCACAGAGGAGGTGCCCACTGCCAGGCAAGGACAATAAAAACACCCAGTGGAAAAACATGTGGCTTCGGGTCAAACATTAACCTGCGGGGCCTGGTGTGCTGGCCACAGGTCCCTTTCCAGGCTATCCAGCTGGCGATGATGTGATGTCCTCTCTTGGCCGTCACTGAAATTCTCAGACACTGCCCTTTGCTTCTGGAGGGAGGTCTTTAGAAAGCCAGCAAGTCCCCCGGGGAACCCCAGCCCCAAGGGGTGCATGCTGGCAGTCCATCCAGACTGATGGCTGCAAGGACACGCCTCCCTCCTTCCCAGCCTGGGGGGTCCCCTGACACTCTCTGGGGCTCCAGGTCCCATGTGGAGAGGAGCCCAGTCCAGAGCTCCTCAGAGCTCCTGTTGCCCTCCTGCTGCAAAGCTGAGCATGATGGCAAGAGGAAAGAGGAAGAAGGGAAGAAAAGAAGGAAGGAAAGAAGGAAGGAAGGAAGGCAGGGAGGGAGGGAAGGAGGGAAGAAAAAGAAAAAGAAAGAAAGGAAGAGAGAAAGAGAGAAAGGAAGAAAAGAAGAAAGGAAGGAAGGGAGGGAGGCAAGGAGTGAAGGAGGGAAGGGAGGCACAGGGTAGGAGCAGGGAGAGGAGAGTCTGGCCCAGGCTGTCACACAGCCCTCCATGCACGGGGAGGCCACCTGGAGGAGGTACTAGGGAGAGGCAGGCAGGTGAGAAGTGCCAGCCTATCCTCGACTTGCCCTTCACCACCAGCTCTGGCGTTCTCTGAGGCTGGGAGGCCAGGGGCTGGGGTCCTTCCCACGGGCCCAGGTGGCCCTTGACAGCACACCTCAGTCTATGGGCTTCCCAGACCCTGCTTCCTCCTCACACCCCTCTGGGGGCTGGTGCCCAGGTGTTCTAGGAAATGCCTGCACAGCAGCCTTGAACCTAGGCCAAACGCCTCATTTTCTGTCCAGGAAGCTCGCTTGGGACCATGGAAAGAGGGCGACTGGGCCAGCGCACCTGCCTGTTCCTCCAGCCGGCTCAAGGGTAATGGCCCCACCTGGAGCCTGAGAGGGATTTGGGAGGCCCTGGGTGTCTGTGGGGCCAGGGAAACCTTCCGGGCCACTTCAGTGTCCACAGAGGCATCACGGGACCTTGTGGAGGGTTTAAACATTAACTTTTAAGGGGAAGCAGAGGGCTGGAGTGGAGGTCAGCAAGGGCTGTGCCTGCCGCTTGCAAGCTGCCAAGAGCCCATCTGGCTGCCAGGCGAGAGTCCAGTGCTAGTAAGAGTTGGGAGGCTGGGGCCTGGCTCCCATGAAACAGTGAGGCTCCCCCAATGCAGGAATTCCTACCCAGGACCATCCCCAGGCTCCTCCAGGTGTTTCTCGGAAGGTGGTCACTGTGTCAGAACAGGAGGGCCTGGTCCAGCTGCTGATACAATCAGGCTACCCAAAAGGCCCTGGAGGCTTTGGAAGCCTTTAGTTTGGAGCCGCATTCTGCCACGAAATATCCACGTGGTCTTACATGAGTTACTAAGCCTCTCTGAGCCTCAGTTACCTTGTCTATAAAATGGGGACGATTAGCTGGGCGCAGTGGTGCACGCCTGTAATCCCAGAGACTTGGGAGGCAGACAGGAGGATCGCAAGTTCAAGACCAGAGGCAGTCTAGGTAATTTAGCAAGATCCTGTCTCAAAAAGTAAAAACATGGGCTGGGGGTGCAGTTTCGTGGTCCAGCACTTGCAAAGCACACAAGCGTGAGGCCCTGGGTTCAACCCCCAGTACAGCAAAAAAAAAAAAAAAAAGTGGGTGGGGGGGACAATTATGTCCAGCTCTCCAAAGACTAAGTTAGCTCATCTTTATGTAGTGTTTGGCACTAGAACTTATTCGACAGATGAGGGCTCTGTTTAGTGTTTCTCTCCATTCTAGGCCTCTGTTTCCTCATCTGTAAAATGGGCATAATCATGCTCAGCTCTCAGGACTAAGTGAGCTGGTCTTCGTATTGTGGCACAAGGACATGCGTGGAGGCAGCATGGTTTGCATCTGTTTCCTCATCTGGATTTGGTCATCTCCAAGGACTTGGGCTGGAGGCCTGGGGCTCCAGTTCCTACTCCATCTGCACCATCACACAACCTGCTATTCTCCCTCCCCTCCCCAGCCAGGGCAGCGCTACATCATATCTCATTATCACACTGACATTTGCTTTGGCTCTCTTAGAAGGACCTGTTGAAATGAACAAAGGCTGAGGAGGGAGGCAGATGATAGGATGGCGGGGAGCCTGGCTTTGGAGAACGCTATAGGCAGAGGGGTTGATCAGTGCCTGACCTCAAGCCCCAGATACCCAGCTGATGAGGCAGGGCGGTGGGTGTGAGGTGGAGGTCAGGACGGAGCTCCCCCAGCCAAGGAGCTGAGACGGGAGAGGAGTGTTTGCATCTGGATGCCATCTGGGTGGAGGAAACACCCAGGGGCCACTCGAGGAAATGCCTGAGCGCAAATCAAACCCTGCACAGAATGCACCGGGTCCTTGAACTGAATGTCTGAGGGAGAGGAATGTGTCTGGGGGTGCTGGGGTGGGGGAGACCTGGCTGGGTAGGGAGGCAGACGGGGAAGCTAGGGGTGCAGGGGGCATCCTGGGCTGGTGGCCCCTCAGTCCCAGTAGAGAGTGAGGCTGGCAACCTGTGGCTGGGGGTGGTAAAGGCAAGGCCCCCAAGCATGGAGATGGTCTATGTTACCTCAGGATTCTGGGACCGGCTCCCCAAACCCCCACCACCTGTCAGACACCAGTCCCTGGACTGCTGCTTCAAATCAATGACTGTCCACACCAACACAGCTCCAGCCGTGGGTGTAGAACAGCACAGTGTGGAGTCATCAGAGGGTGATGGACCCTAGTTCAAATTCCCCCTTCCTTTAAACTGGCATTCACAGGTTCCCTTGCTTGGTTGAGCCTTTTTCTTATTAGTCAAAGGGCATAATCTCGCTGCTCCTTGTGCCTCCCTGGCTGGGGCTCCAGAGAAAGCGCCCACACTGGCTGGGGCTCCAGAGAAAGAGAGGGGACTTCGGGGGCCTCAAATCTCTGCAAGCTGTGGATCGCACACCCACTGGCCCACCCCACAATACGGCAGGCACCGACCAAGCTCTGTCCCAGCCCTGTCCAAGGGAGGAGCTTGATGAGCGACTCTAAGAGAGGCGCTAGGACACAGCCACCCCAAGTTGGTAGACACCTGCAGGCCCCGGACACATCAACCTTCTCTCATCTCTCCCCTATACACCAGGCCAGGCAAGCACACTGGAGTGTGTACACACACGTATGTGGATATGTGTGTTTCTTTGTACGCATAGAATGAGTATGCTCTGGAATGTTTTGCATCTGTCCATGTCCATACATACTTGAATGTTTGCATATATGTTTTGTATATGTATGTGTTTATTTACATGAGTTTTGTGTTTGTGCAAATGTATTTGTGTTCATATGCAAAAAGCATCTGCATGTGTTTGTGTGACTGTCTGCAGGTATTGTGCAAACATGACATTTACATATCTATGTGTATGTTGTTCTTGTTGGGTGCCATTGAGTCAGTAGCCGACTCATAGAGACCCTGTATACAACAAGCAAAACACTATTGCTAGTGCTTCTCTGCTGTTCATAGGGTTTTCAATGGTGGATTGATTTTTGGGAGTGGGTTACCGGGTCCATCTCCCAAGCCTGCAGTACCTGGTGTTCCCAGGCAGTCTCCCATCCATGTACTAACCAGGCCCGACCCTGCTTATCTTCTGAGATCTGACGGGATCAGATGCCACAGGGCTATGGCTGCAGGTGTATGTGTATGGTATGGTATATATTTACATGTTTATGTAGGTATGGTTTTAACTGTACAGTATGTGTTTATGATGTGTGTGTCTATAAATAGAGTATACCTGTGTTTGTTTTTGTAAACAAGGTGTGTTTGTGTGATGCGTTTCTGTGTTAATATATGTTTGGGGTGCAAGGTATTGGTGCATAAGTGGCGTGCATGGATATTATATGAGTGCATGTATAGGTCAGAGTATGTATTTGTGTCTATGAAATCTAATTGCATCTACGTGTGTGTGTATATAGTGTGCCCATGGGGAAGTACGTGTGCATAATTATCATTGCATACAGCATGTATTTGCATGTTCATGTGTGCAACATGCACGCTATGAAAGAAGGAGGCCACACATTAGGAACTGCTCAGAACTCATGGTGAAAGAAAAGGATTCAAACCCCAGAGCTCTGGCTGTGGGGCCTTGTGGGAATGATTTGGCCTTTCTGAGCCTTCATGGGTCTAGATGGGGCTGAACCTGCTGAGCCTCCTGCTCTGCCTCCCACCTATAAGGCCAGGGATGGAGGAGATGAGGGAGAGTGGGTTGCCCAGGCAGCCCTGTCCTGGCAAGCACACGGGGCCTGCCAGGCCCAGCCCTGCCTCCAGGATTGCAGAGGAGCAGGACCAGGGCCAGCCCTTGCAGTGCATAGTCTCAGCAGAGAGGCAAGATCAAGCCCAGAACCCAGGGAGAGGATAAGGAAGGGCCTAGAGGAGATTGGCATGAAGACATGCTCCGGGGCGGGGAGAGGTCAGGTGGGCACAGGTCCCACCATGGGAAGAGCTGGGCTCAAAGCCCAGCTCCGCTGTGTACTCATTCTAGGATTATGGGCAAGTCACTTCACCTTCCAGTGCCTCAGTTTTTCCATCTGTAAAATGAGACCATAATAGTGCACACTCCAGAGGGCTGCTATAAGGACTCAAACGCACTACCACATGGGAAGCACAGTCCTTAGAGTAGTTGCTGGCAACTAGGAAGTGCCTGATGGGTATTAGCTGCTATTGTTACCATAAACTAAGAAGCCAGTGAGTTCATTTTAAGTATACCGAAAATTATGACCAACAACAAAAAGGAGCGTCATCAATTCTAGGGAGAATAAAAGGTTGCAAAAAAGGTTAATTTAAAAAATCCTTGGATGAAAGTGCATTCACAAGGTCACATCCCATTCCCATCTAACCAGGATGACATGAGGGTTGGATGGGCGGTGCATGGGAGTTGCAGGCAGGAGCAGCAGGAGACAGAGCAACATCAGAAGAAGCCATGGCTGCAGGTGAACGCGGCTACCTCTGCTCAGGGAGACTGCTGTGTTTGTAAGGAGCCTTGTAGAACAAGGTGACTCTTTATGTGCATAAACAGCTATGAAAAAGAATGAAAGAAACATAAATAATCCATTTAAATACATCAGGTAGAGCCTGAGCTTTAAGGATAGAGCAGGCAATGTTGGTACTTACCTCAGTAGAGGATGAGGGGACACCTGCCCAGGGTCTCCTGGAACCAGGGATACCCAGAGAAAGGGGCTTCCCTCAAGCCTGCCTCAACCCTGGGATGACTTTAAGCAAGAGCAAGAGTGTCCAGGCAGCTCAGCTCTGGGTTTCAGAGAAGCTGGCCTAGGGATCATTATGACTGTAACTATGCTGCTGGCTCCTCCCCACCTTCTGCACAGGCTACATTGTCATTCATTTAATGATTGGATGAGAAGAGATATAATGATGTGAATAAAAATATGCAGCCCATCTGAGATATATCACCAGCCCAAGCCTTTTCCGTGACTGAATTCATTTTATCCTTGTGTTAATTCTTATGACGATCTGTTCTGATTTCCGTATTAAAGACAAGGAGCTGGGCACAGTGGCACAAGCCTATAATCTCAGCCACTCGGGAGGCTGAGGCAGGAGGATCACAAATTTGAGCAAAACCCTATCTCAAAATAAAACAATTAAAAAAGGGGCTGGGGGTGCAGCCCAGTGGCAGAGCTCCTCCTGGGCATGCATGAGGCCCTGTGTTCAAAGCCCAGTACTACAAAAATATTAATTAATTAATTATAAAATTAACTAATTTTTTTAAAAGATTGGGAAATGGGGCCCACAGAGGTTAACTAACATGCCCAAAGCCAGAGCAGAGCCAGGGCTAGATTCAGGCAGCCTGACCCTAGGGTCCATGGCCTGAGCCACTCAGGAAGGCTGGAGAAGCAGAAGAGGGAAGGAGATAGTATACCTGGCCTCAGAGAAGGGCTACAAGAAAGGAAAGGGTGGAGAGGGAGTGCCTTGGAAGCAGCTGGCAGCCAGGTCACCCTAGATGTCCTTGATAGACATGGCCAGAGAGAGGCTGGGTTCCCACACAGAGGCAGGGATTATCAGGCCAAGGCATCCCTGCCAGGGGCCTAGCAACTGAGCCCTGTTTGGGCTGCCTGTGCAGAGCTGTGCAGGTGGTTGATAGGGCACGATGGAAGCGGAGCCAGAACCCTCCAGCCACTGAGCCGCTGACTTCAGCCCCCAGATCAGTCCAGAAACTAGGCCTGGTTCCCACCGCCCAGCAGGCCCTCCCCAGAGTGCACCTCCCTGTCTGCCCTTCCCTCGGTCACTCAGTCACTCCATAAACACTCACTGAGTCCTCAGGGTGTTGTTGAAGTGGGCTCTGGATCCATAACCCTCAGGTTTGAATCCTGTCACCTCTTAGTTGTGTGATCTTGAGTGAATGACTACTTCTCTGTGCCTGAGTTTCCTCTTTGTAAATGAAAACCATTACAACATTAATCTCAGAGAGGCTGTAAAGAATTAAATAAGTGAAGACCTATAACTTGCTTAATACAGTGCCTGGCCCATCAGACGTGCTCCATTCACCTAGCTGCTGCTCTGGTCCTCTGTTAGTATGTGTAGGGACGCCAATCACAGAGGCACTGCCCTGAGCCTCATTTACCTGGCACTAGTAATGACAAGGGCTGGGATTTAGCGCAGTTGGTAGAGCACTGCGCTGCAGTCTCTGAGGTCTCGAGTTCGATTCCCAGCACCACAAAAATGGGAGAACAGCCTGGCAATCCACTCCCAAGGCAATCCTGAGACAGTCAGCCATCGAAAACCTATGAGGGTCGCTATGAGTCGGATACCAACTCGACGGCACCTAACAATAACAACAGTAATGACAAGCATGGGGCTGGGATTTAGCTCAGTTGGTAGAGCGCAGCTCTACAGTTACTGAGGTCCTGAGTTCAATACACAGAACAGCAAAAATGGGAGAAAGACATGGCAATCGACTCCCAAGGCAATCCTGAAACAGGCAGCTATTGAAAACCCTATGAGTGTCGATATGAGTTGGATACAACTCAACGGCACCTAAGAACTACAAGAAGTAATGATAATCAGAGGAATAAGAGCTGCGTCTCAGCCCTCATGGGATTTTCAGCCTATGGAGGGAGGTTGGACAGATAAATAAACTTAAGACATAAATGAGGCACTTGTGCCCGAGACAGGGGAACCTAACAGTCTCTGATCTAACAGAAAACCAGCCATTTGTGATGGACTGAAGTGGTGGCTGGGCTGGTCCCCCTCCTCCTTCTGCTCCATCTGGGACAGCAGAGCAGGACCGGCTCCTGGATGCCCCCAGAGAAGGGCTGGAGTATCAGGACAGCTGCCTGGGGGCAGCTCGGCCTCGAGGGGCCAGGTGGAGCCAGGCCACACGGGAACAACCATGCGGGCTCATCTTCTGCATGTCCTGTTGTCCTTCAGCCCCTGGCGAGACCTCCTCAGATCCAGCTGCAGCAGAGCCCTGGTCACCTGGCCAGGGAGACTTTTCAGCCCTTGAGATGAAGTTGCTCCTGGATGGGATGATGTGGCTGGATGCCTGTGACTTCCAGTGGCCCAGCTCCTTGGTGTAGGGGTTGTCGGGTTCTGACGGCATTGACAGGCACATGCTGGCCCCAGTGGAAGGCTGGGATTTCCCTCTTGGGTCTTCCTCAGGCCATGACCCCTGGAGAACTGGGGGGAAAGAGGACCTAGCCTCGCACCCACCCACACAGCCAGGTGTGCCACTAGAGCATCCGTATGTCCCAAGGGCACACCTGCCTGCTAGGCTTCCTTCTGTCCTACCTTTGGGCCATTATTCATGCTATGGGTATTTGTGGGGCATCTACTTGGTACCAGACACCATCTTCAACCATCTGATGAGGCAGGAGACAGCTGCATTTTATAGAAGAAGAAAGGGAGGTTTTGAGAGGCTGGTAAGAGAGCTAGAAAGAGAGAAATAGGGACTGGTGTCCCGTGGTCTGACTCCAGAGGTGAGGAGATTGAATGATGCCCTCCTGAGCCTTCCTGCTGAGATCCTCAGTATGGTAATGATCTGGGTGAATGCTCATTGTGTACTTCCTGTGTGCCAGACAGTACTCCACAAGCTACATGTCCTGGCTCCTTCTGTCCTCACATCACAGAGATTAAAAGCTTGCCCCAGGTGGGCATGGTGGCTCATGCCTGTAAGCCCAGCAACTGTGAAGGAGGAGGCAGGAGGATCGCAGGTTCAAGGCCAGAGGCAGCCTGTGCAATTTAGCGAGACCATGTCTAAAGATTTAAGAAAAAAAAAAAAAAAACAAAAAACAAAAATCCAAAGGGCTGCGGTCCAGCCCAGTGGTAGAGCATTTGCAAAGTATGTGTGAGGCCCTGGGTTCAACCCCCAAGTACCACCAAAAAAAAAAAAAAAAAAAAAAAAAAAATCTTGCCCAGATCACACAGCTAAGCAGAGCAGAGCCAGGCTTTGAAGCCTGGCCATCTGGCTGCTGACTTTCTCACACTCACCAGCCCTCCACCAACTCCCAGAGAGACACTAAACCTCTACACAGAGAGCCGTGATAGCACCCCTCACATGCTGCTACAGGATGGTGACAGAGCTCCAAGACTCAGTATGAACCAAAAATGCCAAGCTGTGGATCCGTGTGGTTCAGGGGCCACCATACGCCTGAGGGGCCAACAGTAATACAGACCTGGTTGACTTTGGAGGCTGTGGAGCAGCAGGTCTGGGGGAGAGTCGTGAAGAGGGCTGAGAATGTATGACCTGCAGCTGCAGCGCATCCTCAGACACAGGCTCAGCCGCCTGGGGGTGCTGGCTCACTGGCGGATCTAGGGCTCAAGACATGGATGTCCTTGGGGAGACATTAAAGAGGGGGTCCCACAGCTACCTAAGGCAGCCTCATTCTGTCATGGGCAGGCAGCACTGAGGCCCGGGCCACCTCAGGACCGGGGAGATGGAAAATGCCAGTGAGAGGGGGTTGGGACTTGTCGCCAAAAGGCGACGATCAGGGGGCCTAGGATGAGGGGCTCCAAGACCCTGTCCTGGGGATGGTGGCTTACAAGAAGTCTCGCCAAGGGGTCGTGGAATCTATATATTGTCTTGTTGATTTAAAAATTATTTTCACAGATGAGGGATGCAGCTCAGTGGTAGAGCACTTGCCTAGCTGTGTGAAGCCCTGGGTTCCATGCCCAGCACTGTGAAAGAAAGAAAGGAAAGAAAGAAAGAAAGAAAGAAAGAAAGAAAGAAAGAAAGAAAGACAGACAGACAGACAGACAGAGAGAGAGAGAGAGAGAGAGAGAGAGAGAGAAGAGAAGGAAGGAAGGACAATTTCATGTAGTTTTGGAAAGGTGAAAAGAACAGAAAAAGAGAAAAGGGGGCGGGGGGGGGGGAAAGGAAGAAAAGAAGAGAGGCTCACCAGCACTAAAGAGACCACTGTGAACAGCACATCTCCTTCCCAGTCCTGTTTCCCCCTGGAGACTCTCCCCTGGGGCCCTTGGTGGCCCATCATGTGCTTTCTTCCTGGACATGCTCTGGGCACAAACAAGAGCACAGCCATGCAGAAGGTGCGTGGATAGTTTTCCATAACATTGTAAAGAAGATGTGTTTTAAAACAATGTCTCAGCAAATTTGGATAAACAACCCGTTTGGGAAAGACTGGCCAAGAGAACGTCTTTGGAGCCAGTAGTTGTAGATTCTGATCTTGGCTCTGACACTGAGAGGTCTGGGTGACCCTGGACAAGATCTTTGACCTCTCCAAGCTCCAACCTCAGCTTTCCCATGGATAGAGGGAGACGATAATGGTAGAGAGCTCATGAAGATCATAAATAACTTATGGGCACTATCTGGTGTCTACTAGGAGGTAATAATAAGGGCAGGGGTGATGAGACATTGTACACAGGTGTGGGGAAGCGAGAACAATCGTAAGAGACATTTCAGTACATGCAGATGACAGTACGTCAGGTTGACTCCTGCCAGCTCAGCTGAGGACAAATCTGGGAAGAACAAGGCAGAAGGCGCTGCCCCCATGTGCAGTGAGTCCTCTGATCTCACAGCCTCCAAGTGACGCCAGCGGCTGCTCTGTTGGGGATTCTGCACCAGGGAAGAGACCGGCCAATGTGATGCCTTCGAGGTAGTTTCTAGCTGTGGGAAAACATGTGTGCCCACATCTGCTGAATACTGAGAGGGAGTGTTCCAGGTAGACTAACAAAGTCTGGCAGGTGCCTGCTTTGGAGGATAATCCACTTCTGGTTAGGATGGCAAGTGACACTAAGTCAAGGGCAGTAATCAGGCCCAGTGCTGTGCTATTCATGCTGGCTCCTGGATGATGGGGATTGGAACTTCCGTGGGTTGCTGTTGTTGTTGTTAGGTGCTATTGAGTTTGTATCCAGCTCATAGCAACCCTATGACTGTTGTTAGTGCTTCTCTGCTATTCATAGGGTTTTCAATGGCTAACTGATTTTTGGGAGTGGGTTGCCGAGTCCTTCTCCCAAGCCTACAGTATCTGGTGTTCCTAGGCGATCTCCCATCCAAGTACTAACCAGGCCCCACCCTGCTGAGCTTCCGAGATTTGATAGGTTCTGATGCCACAGGGCTGCGGCTTCAGAGTACAGACAGCTAAATAGATCTCTGTGGAATTACCTTTTCAGACACAAAACTAGCTGGAAAAATAATAATAATTCCATGGAATTCAAAAAAAGAGTCAGAAGAGGGTTGAGTGAAGCATGGGTTCAAATCCCAGCCCTACAATTTCCTAGTGGTGTGGTCTGGGGTATGCCATGTAAATTTTCCCACACCTCAGTTTCCTTATCTGAAAAACAGAGCCTTCCTGAAAGGATTAAATCATATGCTGCATGTTAAGAAATTAGCGTAGGACTTGCTACGCAATCATAATCTTCCAAACTTATTTTTTTTCCCTTCAACATAGTCAGTTGTGATTTATTCCATTAGAGTTGCAAATGAATTTTATACTCACCATTTTTGAGGAATGTTCATCGAAGCAGGAGCATTTTATGAAGGAGAATTTTGGGGTAGAAAGTGAATTCTGAATTGGTGTTGAGAATTAAAACGGACTCTAATTGAGCAACATACTTTTATTTAGAGAATACTTTATTCATTTCTGTACTCAAATCCACATAGATAAAACTTTGCATATTTAATACAGTCCATGACCACCCTGTTGTTGTTATTGTTAGGTGCCGTCGAGTCGGTATCCGACTCATAGCGACCCTCATAGGGTTTTCAATGGCTGACTGTTTCGGGATTGCCTTGGGAGTGGATTGCCAGGTCCTTCTCCCATTTTTGCGGTGCTTGGAATTGAACTTGGGACCTCAGAGACTGCAGCGCAGTGCTCTACCCACTGAGCTAAATCCCAGCCCATGACCACCCTACAAATGGAAAAAAATTAAATTTAATGTTTCTAGACCAATATGGCTGTTAGTTTCTGTACAATGCCAACTCAACATGGTCAAATGGAATACTTTTTCCAAAGTTGATGGCACAGGTAAACTTTCAAAAAATTCAGATTTTATTTATATGTATATGTATATTCATTTATATTTGTATAAAAGACCAATAAATAGGAGTATGTTATGCATCAATAGCAGCAACAGCTTCTTCAGGTTCTGCAGTCATCAGAAGAAAATTATAGAGACATCCAGCATACCCATTTAAAAGAAAAAAAAAGGTAAAAAATAATACTCCAGTAAACTCCAGATGGCACAGCATGTTTGATAGTCTTGCCTCTTGAGTCCCTGAGCTATGTCTACTCTTCTCTCAGAATGGGGTTCCCTGAGGACAGGTCGTGTGTCCTTCAGACTGCAGCTCCCTGAGGACAGGACACATCCCCCTCAGATTGGGGATTCCTGAGGACAGGCCATGTCTCCCTCACACTGGGGCTCCCAGAGAACAGGTTGGTTGTATCCCCCTCAGACTGTGGTTCCCTGGGGACACACCGCATCCCCCTTGGACTGGGGATTCCTAAGGATAGGCCATGTCTCCCTCAGACTGGGGCTCCCAGAGGACAGGTTGGTTGTATCCCCCTCAGACTGTGGTTCCCTGAGGACAGGCCACATCCCCCTCAGACGGGATTCCTGAGGACAGTCCATGTCTCTCTCAGCCTGGGACTCCCTGAGGACAGGCCACATTCCCCTCAGACAGGAGGCTCCCTTTCTTCTCTTCTTTCAAGCCCTGCTTCTGGGGAGAAGAAATGTCTGTCCCCATTTCTGAGGTAATTACCAGCTAATTACCGACTGAGTTGACTTGACTCCAGCTCTCCTGATGTCAGCCGTGGACTCTGTCCCCTATGTGGGGCATCTTTATTCTCCCAATAAAATATCTGCCCGTGGTCTTCTAACAAGAGCCACAGTGGGCTCTGCCCTGATTGTTCAGAAGAGTTTCAGGAGGCTCTGCCGCTAAGGCAGCTGCCCCCCATCTCGGGAAGAGGGCAGTGTAAGGGCTGATGCGCTCCATCTCATCCCTCCCTGGGAGCTATTAGGCAAGCGAGGCATTTACTTTTCTGAAGCCCTTGCTGTTTAGCCACAGGATTAGTTCTAGTCCATTTATCACATGTCCACCGGCCAAATGCTACAACCAGAAAAGCACATCGCCCCTGCACCATCAATGTTTAATAAGACAGTTGGGGTTGACTAGAAGGTGCGCCGGCTGGGAAGCCTGAGGCCATGAAGGCCCCAGCAAGCCCTCACAGTTCCACGCTGTTGCCCCTACATGGCCCGCAACAGGTACTGGAGCCCGGCTGGTGACCTCTCTACAGCACCTGCCCACCCAGTGAACCCGGATCCTGCAGAAGCAAAACCCTCCCAAGTGGCTCCAAGGTCTCTGTGGGGGTTGTGTATGTGCTATTTCTACTGCCAGCCTCACGCTCCCTGAGGATAGGGTATGTCCCCCTCCGCCTGAGGGCTCCCTGAGAACAGGTGTGTCTCCCTCAGATTGGGAGTTCCTGAGGACAGGCCTTGTCTTCCTCAGGCTGGGCTACTGGAGGACAGGCTGTGTCTTCCTCAAACTTGGGCTTTCTGAGGGCAACGCTCTGTCTCCCGCAGCTCCCACCCCTGTCCCTCCAGGCCCAGTCTTGGCTCAAAGCTAGTTCTATCAGAAGTTGTCCTGGGCCCAGGCTCCAGGCTCATTTGCAAACAAAGACCAGATCTGTGTCATTGCTGGCAGATGTCACAGATAACCCCACTTGGCCCTTTAGGAATTAGTCTAAAATATATGATTGTATTTCAGGAGCCTTAAGGGTGTTTCTGAAACCTTGGGGCCCAAGACATTTATAACATATGTCCATTTTAGACTTTGGAAAATAGGGCGCTATAATTGGAAAAGTTAGTGCAGCCCTAAGTACAGGGAGCCGGTCTCTTTACATCTCAAATACCAGGTATTTAGGTGGCTTTCTTGGAACCTGGCATTAGGGACATGTGTGAGTGAGCCAGGCTCATGTGAGGAGGGAGTAGGAGTGGCTGGTGAGGGTGCTTGGGCAGGCCGGGCAACACCATCTTGAGCCCCACTGCCTGGCCTGTGGCCCCCAGACTCACCTCCCTTCTCCTTCCTCTTCCCTTCTGCCCTATGCTTGTCCAGTCTCCAGGAGCACAGGGTAAAGTCAGGGTGCGTGTTTTGTTCTAAAGCATATCAGGCCCTGGCTCTCTCCAAGCGGCGAAAATGGGGCCCCTATTTTGTGCCTTTGGTTACTGGCGCCAGACTGTCCAAGTTCAAATCTTACCATGCCCACTCAGGCAACTTACCTAACCTCTCTGGGCCTTTATTTCAACATCCATAAAATGGGATGAAAGTTCTAATACCTACTTCCCAGGGTTGCTGAGATGATTAATGCAGTAATTTACGTAAAGCATTTCACACAGTGCCTGGCACATAGTAAGAACTCAATAAATGTTAGCTACTATAATTATATTTTAAAGACATTAAAATATTCCCAAAGCAATCCTCCATGAGACGTCAAACTCTTTACTTACCCTACCCTTCCTGGAGACCCCTCTCCCCACCTCACTTTGACCTCCTGCTCAGATCCAGTGAGTTACTCTTCACTCACCATTCATTCATTCACTTCTTCGTTCCTCTACGTGTACTGCACTTACTCATGTAAACAATGGGGTCCCATCACTGCCTTCCTAATACTGCCCTTCAACCCCTGTCTAAGGGACATGGCATTTTGGCAGCGTTAGAGAGCAGGTGTGTTCTGTGGAACCCACAGCCATCCCCAGAGCAGCAAGTCAGAGAAGGAAGCCATGCCATGACCCGCTGGCAAGGGTTAGGAGAACTGCTAAGTTCTAGAGGGAAGGCTGTCACTCCCCAAGTCCTTCTAGAGCATCCCCAAACTCCTGTGTCATGTTTTAGTGTTGAGGCATTAGAAAGACATGTTTGCCATTTGATGTAGAAAAAAGCATGAAGGAGTTTTCTAGGCAGTGCAAAGGGCCTGAGCCCATTGTGTTTCAGTCATCTAATGCTGTGTAACAACTGACCCCAGAAGTCAATGACTTAAAACAATAACTATTTGTTTGCTCCCAACTCTAATTTGGACAGGGTGTGGCAAGGACAGTTAGGCTTTACTCCACGAGGCCTCAGACTGGAAGTTCCACTTCCAAAATGGCTTCATGCTTATGCTGGCAAATTGGTGCAGGCTGGAGCTGAGGGGAGGGCCTCTGTTCTCCCCAATGTGGCCTCTCCTTATGGTGAGGCTGGGATTCTCCAGACTGACATCTGGTTTTAGAGGAGGAATATTCTAAATACAAGCATTCCAGGAGCACACACCCCACTATGCAAGTGCTTACCAAGGCTCTGCCTCCATCATGCTTGATAATGTCCCATTGGCCTCGGCAAGTCACATAGATAAGTCCAGAGTCACTGTGGCCTAAGATGTTCTCCAAAGGCAGGGTTCAGGTCACCAATGACCTTGGTTTCTATCATCCAGAGCTACATTCCAGCCCCTGAGAGCCAGTACCTGCTTAGTACTTTGGTTGTGTACCATACAAAGGTGTGAATGCCATGATGAATGATCTGTGGGGACTAACAAAGTCCACCAAAATGTGGGGTCCCCAGCTCCATCTGTAACCAGACATATCCATATGCCCAGATATGGCTTTTCCACTGAGAGACATGCAATAGTAAGTATACTGATTCCACTGCTAGAACAAAGAAGCTCCAAAATACAGAGGTTTAAATGGGATAGATGTTTATTTTTTTCATACATTTAAGTAGGTAGTCCAGGGATGATGTGGTGGCTTAATAAGTCAGAGACCCAGATTCCTTCAGTCTTGTTGCTCTGCCTTCCTTGATGTGCAGTTTTCACTGTGTGGTCCAAAATGACTGCTCTAGCACCTACGGGCATGTTTGATTTCAGCCAATAGAAATAGGGAAGGATGGAAGAAAGCGATCCCTTCTTTCCATCTCATTGGCCAGGACCTAATCACAGCTCTATCAAAATACTAGGACAGAAGGAAAATGCAGTCTTTGGTGGAGAGTTCTGCACCCAAATAAAACCTTCATTAGCATAAAAAAGGAGGAGAATAGATACAAAGAAACAACTGGTGGTCTTGACCACAGGAAACAGATGGCCAGCCCCCTGACATTTGGTCTATCAATCTATTCCTCATATCAGGAGCAGAGACTTTGAAAATAGCCCTAATCTGTGTCTCATGGTACAAGGATCCAGGACTCAATGGGGGACATTCAGCCTGGGCTTTGCAGTCAGGAGCTAGCTGACTTCCCAGGGAGCCAGTAGGGAGGAACAGCACTTGTTACTGGTTCTATCAGTTACTGGTTCTTCATTGCCCATGGTCAGCTCCTGAACATTCCCAGGCATGGTGGAAGAATTCCCCTGAGAGGCCATCCACAGTTCCAACGAGGAGCCCAGGAACCAACTGCACAGCTAAAGTACTAGGCAGGTGCTGACTCCCAGGGGCTGGGATGTAGCTCTGGACTGCAGAGGGTGAAGTCATGGGTGGCATCACACAGGCACACATGAACCCTGCCTTCAGAGAGTACTTCTGGCCACCCCTCTCCACCCACTTTCCATAGCTGGCAACAGCTGGCTGGGAGAGTGGGTGACTGCTGAATGAAGAGTGACCTGATAACTGCCTGTCGTCCCTGCCCCTACCTCCATGCCAGCTGCCTTAGACGTGTGTTTCTCCTTGGGCATGGAGCCTTCACTGTGTCTGTCAAGTGCACATTTACTTTGTAGCATGTCACCTCCCATGCTTTACCCTCCTTGATGGAAGACTTCTCGTTTGCTGCTAAAGCAGTGGGTATTTTGTTATCTTCAGGATCTGGGAACAAAGTACAGGAGAGGATCTTTAGTCACTTAGAAGATGACATATTCGAGCTGGGCATGGTGGCGCACACCTGTAATCCCAGCGACTAGGAAGCGGAGGCAGAAGGATCACAAGTTCGAGACCAGAGGCTGTCTGCATAATTTAGCGAGACCCTGTCTCAAAAAGTAAAAAAACAGGGCTGAGGGCACATCTCAGTGGTACAGCGCTTGCATGCTTTGCGAGGCCCTGGGTTCAACCCCCCAGAACAGCAGGTAAAAAAAAAAAGGTGACACATTCTCAGAAAGAGAGGTACAGATATAGCATCTCTGTCCCTTGGACTTGAAAGCAAAGGTGTGCACATAAGCAGCCCAGAGTTAGGACAAAGTAAAAGCCTCCAACTGACAAAGAACAGACAGAGGATACCTCATCAGGATGAGGCCCACAATGTGAGCAGCTCCTGCAAATTCCTATAGACTGGTTCATTCCAAAGAAGAGGCCAGACAGGGGAGGGCAAACTCAGAAATTCTCCAGGCTAGAGAGGTCCCTGTTAAAGATTCCCTTGTGGAAATACCATGTTAAGTTGCAAGGGAGAAGGTGATTTCTTGGAAACACTTATTAGGAAGCCAGTCAAATCCCCTCAGGTTGAAAGGACAAAGGAAAAGCTATTTTGTGAGACATCATCCCCTCTCCACCTGCAACCATTCTCAGCATACGATTGCTCTGTGCAACATTCATTTCTATGGGATATAAAGCATGACCCAGGTGGGCAGAAGATACGGACAAGGCACACAAAAAGAAAGGAACATATGGAAACACATTTGGCTTTACAAATAATCAAAATGCAAATGCAAATAAGTTAACGTGCACACTAATTACATTATTTTAAATTATTTTTTAGCAGAGTGCAACGCTTGGACATCAAAATAGTTGTCACTTGTGCTCATGGCTCAACTCTCTCTTGCATAATCCCCTACTTGATCCCCCACCACTGCTGATGGGGCCTTGATTTGCAGGACTCTAATCCATGGGCTTGAGGTGGGATTTAGCTCAGTTGGTAGAGCACTGCTCTGCAGTCTCTGAGGTCCTGAGTTCGATTCCCAGCACCACAAAAATGGGAGAAGGATGTGGCAATCCACTCCCGAGGCAGTCCTGAAACAGTCAGCATTGAAAACCCTACAAGGGTGGCTATGAGTTGGGCATGACTCAACGGCATCTAACAACAACAACAATCTATGGGCTTGGCAGAGCCACTCAGATTCTCTGTCTTCACAATTTGAACTCAGAAACACAGAAAAGATGGGCTAGCAGGTTAGTGTTGCATCTGAGACATATGTTTCCCCAGGGCAACTTGTATAGGTCATGAGTATGTGCTTGAAGTGAGGTAGGGCAATCAGGTGGGGCCTTTTCTCACCAGTTACTGGCTACATCTTTGAACAAGTTACTTAGTCTTTCCATACCTCAGCTTCTTCATCTGTAAATGAAAATGATTATCATTCCTATCTCAGAGGGTGGTTTTGCAAATTAAGGTGATCAATACAGGCAATTGGCAAAGTAAGGCTTCAGAGACTGTAAGGAGTTACTGTTATAAAATGATGTATACTCAGAAATGATGGCTCTGCTAGATTAAAAAAAAATAGGGAGAGAGGAAAGGAGAGAGGTGTGGAGAGAGAGAGAGAGAGAGAGAGAGAGAGAGAGAGAGAGAGAGAGAGAAACTGAAAGAGGGTAGGCCTGTGGGAGCTGGAGGAAGCTGTTTCAGCTCCTGTTGGCTCCCATTTCAAATTTCCCTGAAGCCTGACTGTACTTGGCTCCTGCTATGGGCTGTATCCTTACATTACACCCTCCTTCATTTACTTCTGAAGCAGTTTGGCAAGCCACATCAAACGGTACAGAAACAGCCATACCCGCCGACCTGGGCACTTATCTTACAGAAATAATTAATAAGAAGGAAAAACCCACATGCCCAAAGATGTCCACAGAAGCCTTATTTATAATAAAGGCAAACTGGAAGCCATCACATGCCCAGCAATCAGGGAATAGAAAGTGTCACGGATGGAATATTATGCAGCCATTAAGAATGACAAATACAAAGACCATGTGGCAACTAAAAAATGCTTATGAAATAATAAGTGAAAAAAGAACATAATACAAACTTGTATTAGACTCATTACATTGGGCTAAAAGACGTGTATATGTGTGGATAAGGCTGGCTGGTATTGCTAAAAATGACAAAATCAAATTTATTCTTGGGCTGCCTTGTCTCTCAGGCTCTACAGAGAGAGTGATCCCCTTCCCAGGAAACTTTGAGGCATCCCAGCTCCAGAAAGAAGGAAAAACTCCCTCAGCTTCCCTGTGCTCACAACCCCTCCTTGCCAGCCCCCACTGGCCTCTCTGGGGAGAGGATGCTTGGGACTTGGCTGCCGGTATTTTTAGCCAGGCCTCTTGCAGTCCAGCGTTCTAGGGTAAAAATAGCCGGGGTGGAGGGCACAGCACTAACTTTGCCACTCACTGCCCCCCCTCCGGACCAGGCGCCTCCTCGTCTTGGATCCAGTTTTCCGCTGCTTAACTCTGGCTCCATCCCATCTCTGAGGTCTTAGTGGCCAGGGAAGAATGTTCCAGTTTGGTAACACGTTGCCTTGGAGCTTGTGGCACCTAGGGTTCCATTGTATGGACAAGGAAACTGAGGCCAAACAGGAGAAAGAACGTGCCAGAGGAGTCTTCTTCCCACCCACACCCCTCCTTTCTGGCTCCCACTTGTCCCTGCCCCCATTCCTCTCTCCTCTCACTCACATGAGGGCAGAAAACCCCAGAAGTCACCCCCAGAGAGCCTGGGGAGGTAGGGGGCAGAGGACTGGAAATCAAGAGCTATGCATCCTGCTCTTGGCCTATAGCTTGTTAGCTGTGGCCTTTGGGCAGCTCAACTGCCACCCTGAACTACAAGTTCTTCATCTGACCAGCTCTGATGACCTTTTGATCTGAAGGACTGAATCCTCCATCTGAGGCTGGAGGCCAGACCTCAAGAACTTGCCATCTTTGTCTACCATTGTCAGCCTTTTCCTCTCCCCTGGAACCTACCCGAATCTGTGAATTTTGTCATGTAAGTGGATGCCCTCCACTGGGATCGTCTGTGGGTGACATCGCCTCTTGGGCAAGCTCCCCTCCAGGCAGGCATTGGAGCCCCCTTCCATCTGTTAGGGCACCTGCTTAAGGAATGCATGCTAATTTTAACACTAGTGGAAGCCAAATTTAATTAAAGAAGTAAATCTGCTAGTGAAAATAAATCCTACAAGTGTAGTTTAAGGCAAAACGTACCAGACTTGAAGACAGTCAGTTGGGAGAAGCTTTATCCTCCTGTTCCTACGGAGCAGGCAGAGGTATCCTGCAAGGAAGTCCCCAAATGCACCCTCTAGACCAGAGCCAGCCTAATTTCATGTGCTCTCCGTGTGGTCCACTTTCTGTTGCTATAACTGAATACCTAGCACTGGGTAGTTTATGAAGGAATGTATTTCTTAGTTTCATAGGTTGGGAAGTCCAAGATCAAGGAGCCACATTGGGGAAGGAGGGCCTTGTGTGTGTGTGTGTGTGTGTGTGTGTGTGTGTGTGTGTGTGTGTGTGTGTATGGTACTGGGGGTCGAGCCCAGGGACTTACGCTTGCACGATTTGCAAGTGTTGGACCACTGAGCTGCTCCTTCAGCCCTTTTTTTTTTTTTTTTTTTTTTTTTGGA
>VMDO01021969.1:0-34373 GCA_007922755.1 Pedetes capensis | reverse complement strand
AAGCCCAGGCTCCCAGAAGCGCAGCCCCCAGGCTCTGGCCTCAGGAGGAAGCGTTCCCACCAACACCACAAAATCTGCCCTTTCCTCCCCTGTCCCGGGGGCTCCCCTGTAGTTCCTAATGCAGCCCTTACAGCGGCTCTGGGAAACACATCCTCATCCCCATGTCACAGAGAGGAGACTGAGAGCCTAGTAGGGAACTCGCTGGGCAAGTTCCCTGCGGTGGAAATGACAGTGCTGGAATGGGAACCCGGCTTCCAATCCAAGGCCTGTGTGTGACCTCGGAACCAAGGGGACTCACCCTGCTTCCTGTGGATGATCTGGGGTGGGGAGGGGGCTGCTTGGAATAGGTGCCCATGTCTGATCTGGGCCTTGAAGGAATGGCGGGGTTTTGAGAGGCCGATGATTGGGAGGCTGGTGTGGTAGAGGGGAGAGATCGAAAACAGAGCAGAGGGGATGCAAATGTTGGGCACACTGAAACAGGGGTTGGGATGTAAGAGTGGGATGGGGTGGGAGGCTGGGGGTTGTGGGCATGGAAGGAGCAGCTGGTGTGGCTGGTGAGGTGCCGCCATGGCGGAGCCAAGAACAGGGCAGATGGGATGTGCTAGTGGAAGGGCCACCAGTTGCACCACTGGGCAGGTTCAAACCCAAGACAGCAGCAACCCACACTAGGCTTGTGTGTTTCTGCTGGGGACTGGGGTGGGCTGGGGGTGGGGCGGGGCCCAGGAAGAAGGTGGGTAGAACTCACAGGCCCTGGGTAAGTTCTGGGGGGTGGGGGCAAAGATGATGAGTGGGGCTGTCCAAATAAGCCCCCGTCTGCAGAAGTGAGTGGACTAAGGGGCTGGTGAGGGGCACAAACTTGGCCGCACCTGCTGTGTGTGCAGCTGGGTCAGGAGCACCAGGTTTTTGCTCTCAGAAGGAGAAACCCATATGGGGACAAAGACTGGATCTGCTGGCTGGACATCCTCTGCCACCTAATGCACCTGCCACCTGCCCCTGACAGGAGATCTGGAATGTTCTACCTCTTCGTGCTGTCCACCGTGAGCCGCTCATCCCGGGAACTCTGCCATGAGTAGTAGCCCGTGAGGAATTTCCAGGCCTCCATCCTCACGGAGGGGTGCAGGCCCTGCGGGGGGTGGGAGGTGGGAGGTCAGGGGCCCCCAGGCACCTGCCCGGAGGACTCTGCCTGTGTCACGACTGCCCTTCCATCCCTGCCCCCCAGTCCCATGGCAAGGCTTAGGGCAGTCTGGGGGCTGTACCCTTTCCAGGATGTTAACACAAATGAAGTCCCGTGACTTGGCCAGGTGGCCGTTCTCGTCGAAGTAGCTCTCCCATTCCGTCTTGTCAATCGGGGGTTTCCTCTTCTCCTGCAAAGACAACCCGTTCAGCCTTCCAGTTCCACTTCAGCTAAAGGCCTTTGGCTTTTCTTTTAGTTAGAGGTGAATTTTAAATGATATGCTGTGGACTTTGCATAGGAATCAAAGCTCACAGCCTCTCACTCCTGGAAATCTCTCCTGGGGAAATTACTAAAAATAAATAGAAAAAAATCCTGCGTGCACAATAATTTCTAGCGCACATTGCTTAACAAAATGCAGCATGAAAGCACTCAAAATGTTCCACAATAAGGGAATAGTTCAGTAGCTATGGTTTATATACTCAACAAAATAGTGTGAGACACATAAAAAGATGTTTATGAGGAGTGAATAATAATCTGGAAAAATACAAATGTTAACAGAAAAAAGAATAGAAAGTTAGATACTTGGTATTCTATCTCTGCCATACAGCCTATAGTACTACTATATAGGGCTGGGATTTAGCTCAGTTGGTAGAGCGCTGCGCTGCAGTCTCTGAGGTCCCAAGTTCAATTCACAGCACTGCAAAAATGGGAGAAGGACCTAGCAATCCACTCCCAAGGCAATCCCGAAACAGCCATTGAAAACCCTATGAGGGTCGCTATGAGTCGGATACCGACTCCATGGCACCTAACAACAACAACAACAACAACAACTACTATAGTATCATAGTACTTCCTGTCTACGCACTATATCTATTATACATTATGAACACAATTCCCCATAAACTCTAATATATAATGTTAACCACTGTAAAAAAAAATTGCTTAAAAAGAAGAAAACCCCACAATTCCCCCATGATAAACAACACTGCTTATCTTTGACTAACAGAAGTATAAATACTTTTTCCTTTTTCTTGTATTTTCAAAATTTTCTATTAGTAGTATTAGTAGTAATGTGAACCTCTTTGAAGATAGAAAAAAAGATAAGCACCAAATGAACACATTCCCATGTTCCGTTTCATCTTTCCTAGAAATGTGAAACAGTTCATCACAAGGAATGGCTTCTAATGTGGATAAGGTGCGTGCGTGCACTGTTTCTGCGTGGGACGTCTGTGTGGGTGTGGATACTTGTGTGTGAGTGCTTATGTGTGAGGGAGAAAAGTATGCTGCATACAAGGCAACTTGCAAAGTTTATAAAATAACGACTAGGAGTTAGGGTTCCTGTCAGACGTGTGAAAGATCCCTCTCTTCCCAGGGGAGACCCTCCTGTGACAGGAAAGTGTGTCAAAATGCCACATTGCAGACAAACACAGGAGCTGGTGGGCAGACGCCAGGAGCTGACTACACACTTCTGGTACACACGTTAATACCTGAATATGGACAGGCGTGACTTAAATTGCATACAAGTCACTCCAGGGTCTTCACAAACTTTGGGGTATAGCCTAAGACAACGGATTGCTAACAGGTTCCCCTGTGGTTGGCCTTGCTGCTGCCCCTGGACCACAGGAGGAACAAGGTATCAGAACACAAAACAGCACTGCAATGGGTAATTGGACCCACAGTTGCCCAAGGGGCACACATTCACTAAAGGTGTGTTGGATGAAGTTGGATTGAGAGCCACCTTGTTTACCAATTCGCACGTGTTCTGTCTTCAGAGTTGACACAGGACGCAGGGGCCAAGAAGTGCAAACAAATTTGCCTTTGGCTTGCCCTTGGGAAGCAGGGTCTCCCTGATACCACATCCCAACCTCACAGACACTGTCACAGTGGTTGGTGGTCATCCCCACACTTGGAGAATCACTGCTGTAGGAGGTGAACTTCACAGCCCGCTGCCTGAGTCTAGCTACGTGGCCGTCAGCAAGTTACTAAGTCTCTGCGCCTCCATTTCTTTATTTGTCAAATGAGGAAGACAGCGTCTTCCACCTCAGAGGGTTGTGGTGAGAACGATTGACTGTAAATAAAACACAACAGTCATTGCACCCCACAAATGCTGTGCAGCGGCTTATTTTATTATTATTAGCCTTCTCTAAGTTCAGACAACTAAGTAAAGATATAAAAAATACCAATCAAGGCATTGTGACAATTTGCAATAAAGCAATAGCATTTAGAACTCAGAGATGATCCTTTCTCATTTTTTATGCATCACTCTCTTCATCACTGTGATTAATCAGACTGCAGATTGGTTAAGGTCATTATGATTAGTTATTGTGAGTTTGAAAAAAGACTGTGTGGAAAATTTTTATGACTGAGGCCTACGTCTAAGGAATATCTTATTAACTGGGCTTGGAACCACCTACTAAATAAAAGCGTTACTGCCACCTGGTGACGGCAATACCAAAATAGTTGGCAAAAGTGCCAAAGAAAATTCACTGGGATGTTCAGAAGTGAACCCGCAAAGCTAAAATTCAGTAAGGTTAGAAGAACACAGCTTGGGAGAAAGTAATACTGGGCTTCCAATATCTCTAGATAAGGTAAAAGAAGACATGGGCGTCTCAATCCTGGTATTGGTGCTGATGGTCAAACCAAGGTACAGCAGGCCCTGCCCCACCTTCTGTGTCAGCTCACGCGTCTAGCCCTTCAACCCAGCAGAGGAACAGAGCCCCAGTGCAAACCAGAGCATGAGGAGGGAGGCACTCAGAACTGATGAAGAACACACACCAGCTGGGCGTGTGGATGCACGTTTGTCATCCCAGCACTTGGGACCTTGAGGCAGGTGGATCATGAGTTCGAGGCCAGCCTGGGCTACATAGTGAGACCTAGTCTCAAACAAAACCAAACCTAAAGTACACGCACCAGGATGAAGGAGGCTGATCGCCTGGCCGAGAGGCTGTTTTCAGGAGAGAGGGTGGTCATGGCCCTGCCAGCTGTCTTCCGAGTAGCCTGGGACCAGAGAGCTCTTGGAGCCCTCGTGAGGCGTGGTCAGCAGGGGAAGGGGATCTTCCTTTTAGGAGATGGCTTGCATTCCCAAGAGGAACTGGGCCTCTCCTGACCTCCCACACACAAATGCGGCCAGCCAGCTGGGTCACAAAGCCCCCGGAACCCCCATCACAATGACCTTGGAACATGGGAGTGCTCACCTCCAGAGGGAAGACGCAGGAGCCAAGAGACTAAGCCTCCTAGTCACCTAGACCATTTGCAGGGCATGTGGATGTGCAATGGGGGTGGGACTCCCAGGGCATGGTGATCATGTGGGCTGGGAGGGTCAGGGTGGGCTTCCTGGGAGAGGTGAGCCATGAAGCTCTTCTTCATGGGCTCCCTCAGCTTCTTGCTCCACCATGTTGTTGTTGTTGTTGTTAGGTGCCATCGAGTCTAGTGACCCTACGTACAACAAGAAAAACACTATTGTCAGTGATTCTCTGCTATTTGCAGGGTTTTCAATGGCTGATTACTTTTCAGAGTGGGTTGCCGGGTTCCTCTTCCAAGCCTACAGCACCTGGTGTTCCCGGTGGTCTCCCATCTAAGTGCTAACCAGGCCCGACTGTGCTTAGCCTCTGAGATCTGACGGGATCCAATGCCACAGTGGTACAGCTGCAGGCTCTTTCACCTTACCAGCACAGAAACCTGGAGAATAAGTAGAATCTGAGCTTCACATTTGGGAAGGAGCACTCTCAAAGGTGCAGAATCGGTATGCCTGTGTTAGAGAGGTCTGGGCAAGGTATTTTGATAAATCTACTTAGGTGACTCAGATTTAGGTATTTTGGTTTTGGATTTTTATGGTTTTTGGGGTTTTGTTTTGTTTTGTTTTGTTTGCTTTTTATTTTTATTTTTTTTTTAAGTACTGGGGGGTCAAGCCCAGGGCTTCATGCTAGGCAAGTGAGCTACAACTTAGCCTCACTTAGTCCCTTTTTGTCCTCTTATTTTGAGTCAGGGTCTTACTGAGTTATGCAGGCTGCCTCTGGCCTAGAACATGCAATCCTCCTGCCTCAGCCACCTGAGTGGCTAGGATTACAGGTAAGTGCCATGGCGCCCAGCTTTTTGCAGATTGAGTATTTCGTTTGTGGCTTCTGGGGCTATAGACTGTTTTATTTACCTTTATGTCCAGAGCACAGTCTCAGCCAACTTAGGGCAGTCAGCGAAAGTGCTGAGGAATGAATGGATTTGAGAGGATTTGAGAGAATGAGACTACGCCACACCCCAATCGTCTTCTACTTCCCTCTCTGTGTGTCCTGCAGGTA
The DNA here is from genome assembly GCA_007922755.1 of Pedetes capensis. NCBI lineage: Eukaryota > Metazoa > Chordata > Mammalia > Rodentia > Pedetidae > Pedetes > Pedetes capensis. The sequence goes on along the minus strand of VMDO01021969.1, from coordinate 28,907 downwards.
ATTGTGCCCGTCCCATCTCCCGTCTTCCCCTGAGCCGCTGCAGGCCAGGTGCCCTGTCAGATGACTCTGTGGTTGCCCCTCCCAAGGCCGATCCTGTTGCCACCCATACATGGGAGGTGCCCCGTAGTTGTGGAATGGATTGGAGGAGTTGGTTTTTCTCGGCTCCAGCATGGCATTCGCCACCTCCGGCATCCTTTCATTTCTACATATGTCCCCATCTGGCTCAACAGCTCCCTTCGTCATTAGATAAAGCCAATTGAAATCAAAGTTGGAATTCGGACGCTGACCTCAGATTCGGATGGTCCCCTCTCCTTCTGAGTCACCGATTCCCCAGCCATGAAATCAGAACACAGTCAACCTCTGGCTTTCACATCCTTAATTTCTCAATGAATCCGCACCCATACGGAAATCTTGGGTGGACCCAACTCATTGTCTCACTCAATGTGACTGGTTTGCTGGCCCGAGTGCTGCAGGAAGCCTTTGAAATCACAGCACCTTATTACCTGTCCCTGTCCACTGCCCCATCTCCATTCATGAAGGTGCTAAGCACCTCTTCCTCTAAATCTGAGGCCCCAAGGGCTTCACAGAGCAGAAGCCAGGCAGCATCCAGTAGGGCAGGGGTGGAATGGAATGGCATTCCTTCCACATCATCAGGACAGCTGCATTCTGAGATCTGGGAGAAGTTTCCAAAGCAAATGTCCGGAGCCAGAGACACGCGTGGGCGTTGCTCACTCTTTGGGGTGACAGATGCCTCTGTTCCTCCACATTAGCGAGGCAGGCAGGGGAGCATTAACTGCAGGTTTCCCTGGGAAGATGCGGCTCAGGCAGGGAGTGGGAAAATCTGAGTGTTAAATGCAACGGGGCTTCCGAAGGGAATGTTGTGGACGTAGATCATGTACTGAACTTCCTTCAGCCTCTGGCCCCCGCGTGCACATTGTAGGTCATAACTGCGCCCCAAATGAACCAGCAGAGTTTAGTCAGATCACAAAAGTCTCCCAGGAACAACCTGTAGGCTTCATACTCAAACAGCGTCGCAGGACCCTGTACCAAAGCACAAAAGGTTGACCTGCCCCCCTGCTTTCTTTTTAGATTCTACTCAAGACCTTACATAGGTCCATTCCTTTTCCAGGGCATAATTGTCCAAGGGCATTAGATGTCCATATTAAATTTTCTTTTATGCATTTCTCTCTCTCTCTCTCTCTCTCTCTCTCTCTCTGGTGGGAACCCAGCTTTCTGTCTTAAATTTCTGTATATAGGGATTCTTTAGGGCACAAGAATCCCAAGATTTGAAAAATCATTCTTAGAGTTTGCATTAAAGAAATCCTGAGAGGCTGGGCACCATGGAGTATGCCTGTAATCCCAGTGACTTGGGAGGCGGAGGCAAGAAGATCACAAGTTCGAGACCAGAGGCAGTCTGCGTAACTTAGTGAGAACCTCTCTCAAAAAGTAAAAAATGGGCTAGGTGCGCAGCTCAGTGGCCCAGCTCTTGCAAAGCATGCAGGCACAAGGCCGTGGGTTCAACCCCCAGTACTGCAAAAAAAAAAAAAAAAAAAAAGAAGGAAAGAAAAGAAAAGAAAAAGAAAAGAAAGAAATCCTGAGAGAGAGAATTTCCTTGCCTGCCAGCCCATCTTTTCTCTGAGGAATCTGGCTGTGGGTTAGCTGATAGAGTTAGGCTAGGGAGGGGCTTTTTGAGGGGCCTGAGGAGGACTTCCATCCTCAGACATGAGATGTTCATGCCGTGAGGAAGCTCCTAGGCTTCAGTGCAGAAAGACCTGTGTTCAAATCCGGTCCTATTCCACCAACGATGTGACCTTGGTCCCAGGTGTGGAGAAAGGTGGTCTCATCCATGCTGTCTTTGACCCCTGCTTAGCACCATAAGAGTGACCTGGGGCCTGAGACCCTTCCTTCCCAAGAGCTAAGGCACCCTGAGCTGGTGGGGCGCGACTTGCTTCCATGGCAGTATCTTTCCCCTGCCACGGGTGCGAACGTGCTTCTCTGTTCTGCTTGAGCTTGTGCGTCACATGGCACCTGGCCAGCCCCAGGGCTGTATCAGCTCCAGGGGGAGAGAAACAGGGTCCTGCACCTGCAGCCCGAGAGGGCTACGTGCAGACCATCATGCTGCATGGGCCGGGTCCTGAGACCCTTGGCCATGGGCAAGGGACACCCACCGTTGAAGCTGATCTTATACTGTCTCGTGTCTATGTGAGCAAAGCATTGTTCCCTCTGGTGCTGCGCGCGTTGTGTGTTTCCTGGCGACGCCTGCCAATGGTGGAGTGGGTTGACAGCCCACAACTGCTGCTTCTAGGGGCAGGCGCTGTTGTACCATAGGCTATCCTCCCTGGAAGCTGTAAGGAGAAGTCATTGCTTGACACCATCTCTTCCCCTGTCTGGGCCTCAGCGTCCTCCCATGCTCCCTGGGGGATGGTAATGGCTCCCAGCCCCACAGGGTAAAGGAAACACTGTACATAAAGCTTTTGGCCTGGCCTCCGTGCAGAGAGCCACCCAGTGCACAGTAGCTATGGTTATCCTCAGCAGCACCGTGATAATTGCTGACTCCTGGGGCTTGTCCATCAAAATCACTGAGCAAGTTCCTTCTGTGCACTAGCCTCAGTCAAGATGCTGCCTGCTTCCATGGGGCTTATAGTAACATCTGTGCCCAAGTTCAAAGATCCCATGAGCCTGTCAGTCTCTGCTTCTCTGCACATTTCCAGGAACCTAAGGCAAATTACTATAAAAGCAGCAGGGCCAGTATTAGAAATCAAGTTGATTCTAGGTCTCTTCTTGTCAATGCAACACAACACAAGTCTGAAATGCTATGCAGCCGTGTCCCTGCCGCAGGCACCAGCCCCTTCCAAGGATACCTCCTGGGTCGGTCCAAGCATGCACTCTGATGTTATCTCAATGCCAAGAGCCAGAGCTCTTTTATGTGAAAGCTGTCCTTTTCTCTTTGCCCCTCTTTGTGGAGAGCCAGGATAAGTTTAGATTTTTGGCCTCAGGTTTTCTGCCCACCCCCAAAGTGTGGTATTTCTGATGAGGCTGGAGATGGCTGCACATCTGTCATGTGTCACTAGCATGAGGGGGGCAGGAGCGAGGGCCGGGTGTGCACAGGCAGCTCTCATCTGAGCACCAAGGTGGTTGGAGCTCCCTGGAGTGACAGCCAGCCTAGCCATTCTGCAAGTGCCCTGCACTGCTTAGAGTGCCAAGGAGTTCTTTCCTACGCTTTGGGCCATGTCCCAGGCCTTTGCTGAGCCCTCCTGCAAGTTGGCTGTCCGGGGTGCCAGCCATGACCCATAGGAGCCTCTCTGGACAAAGGGGAGCCTTCCGCCTTGGGCAGCTGAGGCTCAGTCCCTGAGACCCCTCTCCACTCCAGCCCACCCAGTCCTGCTCCCTAGACCGGACCTCATGGTTCTCCCTGCCACCTGTCACCTGCCTTCAGCCCAGGATGCTGGAGCACCGCCAAGCAGGTAGGTCTGACTCACCAAACTCAGGCTCTGCCCTGCCCCCTCCCCATGTTTTCTATTCATGCGGCCCCTAGAAGTCTCCTCTTGCCTCTGGACATCCTAACTATTGTTGTCTTTTATTGAGCATCTGTTATATGCCTCAAGTGAAGTGCCTTACTTATGTGAGTGCCAGCCTTGGACACCCTATGAGGGTAGCAGGAGCCCCAAGAGGTTAAGTTGCTTGCCTGGGGTCACCCAATTTGTACCTGGGAGCCAGGAACTTTCCTAGCTCTGCTCAGCTTTGCCACTAGATAGGCCATCTTGGTGTCATGTGGAGCTGACTTCCCCAGCCCCATTGGCAATGGGGGGTATCTTTGAGCTCCTTACTGGCTCAGGGGACAGCTGCCCTATAACCCCATGGGTAGGGGAGTTTACACATGCGTTTCTAGGTCCTAATAGAGTTACTCCTCCCAGGAGCAGTGTGTGGTGATGATGGCAGGGGTGGGGGGCAGGCAGAGAAGCACTGCAGCCCAGATGTAACAACAATGGAAAGGGTGAAATGGAGAGGAAAAAGGACAAGACATTCAGACAAACTCCAGGGACGGCTAATGGAGGGAAATGACATGGCTAATGACGTCTCTGAAGGCTATCCATTCCAAAATGAATGTTTAATGCAAAAGTAATGCATTTTTCTTGCAACTCAAATCTGGAAGAGAAGGGAATGAGCAGAGCATTGCAGTGCAGGTGAGAGCAGCGGCGTGTGTCCAGGGCGCCAACGGCCACGGCACCTGAGTCACTTCCCCAGGTCCTCGAATGTCCATAGAGCCTAGGGTGTCCATAGAAGCCATGGGAACAGCCACGGGAACTTCACAGATGAGTAACTGGGCTCCAAGGATAGCCAGTGCAACTCCCTCTGTCCATCCAAGCTCAGAGGTGTTTCCATCCATTAGTTCATACGCCTGCTCTGGGGAAAGCCGGTTATTTTCTTCCACTGCTCCTCCACTATTCTCTCCATTGAAAAGTTCGGGACCTTAAATCGCAGGGTATAAAGGCAAGCTTTTTGTGTGTGTGTGTGTGTGTGTGTGTGTGTGTGTGTGTGTGTGTGTGTCACTGGGGATTGAATCCAAGGCCTAGCACTTACATGCTTTGCAAGTGCTGTACCCCCAGCCCCCCCACTTTTTTTTGAGACAGGGTCTCACTAAATTACGCAGACTGCTGCTGGTCTCAGACTTGCAATCCTCCTGCCTCTGCCTCCTGAGTCGATGGGATTACAGGCGCGCACCACCGTGCCCTGCTCACTTTTTTTCCCCCCAAGATGTAGGCTCATCTCTAACCAGCCCAGTAGCTGTTTGTAAGCAGGGTTGGGAGAAAGTGAGCTCCCTTCTACCTCTTTCTATCATAACCTGTAGATCAGAATGGGGAGAGAGAAGATGAGATTTAGAATTTAATACACTTGGGCTCAGGTACTGTGGGGCATGCGTCTCCCAGTCCGGCCCGGATGTTCAGATGGGCGGAGCTGCCATGCACATAGATTCTAAACACAATTCACTCAGGACCCTCGGGTGAGGGGCACAGACTCCTGCAGCTCTCGGGACGCTGGTGGAGATGGGAGAAAGGAAAAGCGTACTGCTTTAAGTGCTAGCAGCTCTTATACAGCCTCAAGGGCAGATGCTTCCGTGTTGGTGGTCTCGGCAGAGAGCGAGTTCTTTCTTTGTTAATGGTTGCGGTGGGAGAGCGTTCTTTCCTCACCGAAGGTCTGGGCGAGAGAGTGGAGAGAGCTGTTTCCTCATCTGTGGTCCAGACGAAAAAGGGTCAAGCTGCCATAGTGCAGCTCCTTATATAGCTTACCCATGGAATGGCCCAAGACAATCAGCTTTGAGTCCAATTGTCCAATCAGGTTCGGGGGATTTGTGAAGGGTTTTGTACAAAGGTCCAACCAAGTTACTTTCGTTTTCCCTAGATTTCTAATTTATAAACCAGATCTTCAAAAGCCGTATTCCCAGTTTTGGGGCTTTTGCCAATTTCCTCCCAATTTCTCCCTACAAGATATCAGTCTTAGAAATTACTCACCATAGTGAGTAATTTCTAAGACTGGTATCTTGTGGTCCTAGGCAAAGCATTTAATTTCCCACACTCAGTTTTCTTATCTGCAAAATGGGCTACTTTGTAGATTTGTTGTGTGGTGTAAATAATATATGTAAAGTGCTTAGCACAGTGTCCAGCATAGTCCAAGCAAGCAACAAATGGCAGCTCTTTGTGTTATTATCTGCCCCAGAATATGCCCAGGCCAGCCTTGAACTCCTCATGAAGGTTGTCTGTAAGAATCTCCAGCCTCAGTCTTTGTCTCTTGTCTGCGGCAGCTACCTGGGCCAGGCAGCAAGGAGCCCAGGGTCAGCTGCCATCACCGAGGCTGACATTTGGGAATACACACAGGTGGTCACAAAAGGCAAGATCTCATGCTTCATAGTGATGCCTCAAAATATTTGTTGCTGTTGTTAGGTGCTGTCGAGTCAGGTCCGACTCATAGTGACCCCATATACAACAGAACGAAATACTCCCCGACGCTGTGCTGTGCCCGGCACTAGGTCAGCGCTTCTCTGCTATTCATAGGGTTTTCAATGATTGATCGGTTCAGGATTGTTTCAGGAGTGGCCTGCCAGGTCCTTCTCCCATTTTTGCAGTGCTGGGGATAAAATCCAGGGCCTCAGAGTGCGCAGAGCAGTGCTCTACCAACTGAGCTAAAGCTCAGCCCCCCTCAACATATTTAGATCCACAGAAACATAAATAACCCTACAAAATGTGCCTACAAATGTACACGCGACCTGCTGCAACATACCTACGCTTACAGGTTTCTCCAAACAAGGCACAAAAATAAGCCCAGGACACTTCCGTGCAAAACTTGTGCTCCAAAGCACGCACACACATGCACATGCGCGCACACAAAACACCCACCCCATGGGTACAAACCCCTGCCCAGGGTGTCAGAGATCACACTGTTAGGCCTTGCTGGTGGTGGCAGCGACTCCCAGGTGATCTTCCGTGGAGAGATCTCAAGCGGAGGAGGCCAACAGGGGGTGGGGGAGGGGGGCCGGGGTGGACAGGGGAAGGGGCTGGCCTGCAGCCTTCCTGGAGGGCAGGGCTCAGAAGCACAGGGCAGAGAGACCCTGGACACCTGCAATAGTGAGGGAGCGCTGAGCTGGTGCAGGGGTGTGTGTGTGTGTGTGTGTGTGTGTGTGTGTGTGTGTGTGCGTGTGTGTGTAGGATGCTGAAAGAGGATAGCAACATCCTCTGGTACTGGAGGCAAACAGAAGGTTCCAGATCGAGCCTGGCACACTCCCATATCAGGCAGAAGCAAGGACACAGGAAATACTTCTTTCCCACTTCATTCTGTGTTCTTTCCCTTTTCTGAAACGATTCTATCTAGTCACCCCCACTCCTCCAGGATACTCTGGGAGAGCGTGTGTCTGGTCTGACAAGCAATTTTGCCAGGGAGACCAGAGACAGGAAGCAGATTGCTGGGATTCTCATCTGCACACAGGCCTGTCTCCAGGAGACAGGAGACAGATAGAGTCTGACTTCCTGTGGGGCAGGGCCACTGTCACCTAGGGCAAATGCCCGACCCTCCTCGCACTCACTAAAGCTCGGGGCGAAAACCACCATTTATACCCCAACTCCCCCCGCTTACCCACTCCTCCATTTTCCCTCCTCAGCCTTTTGGGCACAGGGTCCCTGCGTGTCTGCTCTCTGCAGTCCCTGAACCAGCCAGAGGCAGCACTGAAGGGAAGGGCCCCTGCCCCAATGGGACAGAGCCTGCAGACTCAGGGCACTGCTCCATCTGCAAAGCAGCCCTTCGCACTAAGGGAGTTTGCAGAAAATCGTGTGACTGAGACAAAAAGGAGCCAGTGAAGTGAAGGTTAAGGAGGCAATTCCTCTGTGACAGGATCTGAGAAAGACAGTCCTACAACCTGAACCCACACGGAACTCTGGCCCTGGCCACTGGCTGGTCTTGACCACAGAGTTTCAAACTGTGCTCTGAAAAACATTCACGGCAACTCTACTCCCTCAAGAAATGAAGCTTCAGAGAAGGGCAGTAACTTGCTCAAGGTCACAAAGCAAATCAAAGGCAGCCCTGTAACTAGAATCTAGTCTCGGCCACCTGGTCCAGTGCCTTTAGATCTCAGCAAAAGGTGATGCTTTAAAGCCAGACTTTAAAGAAAAGAGCGGGAGTGCCCGGGCAAGGGAGGATCCTTGAAAAAGTTGGATGAAAGAGTTTCGGAAGGTCTCATTTTCCTTGCACATAGGTGTTCGTTTCGCTTCTCCTCCTTATGTCCTAGGCTGAGCCAAATGGAGGCTACAAAGTGGCGGATTCTGCTCAGCCCTTTACCCCAGGGGTGGGCAGAGAGGCAGGGCGGGCATTGCCTCCTCTGCTGGGTCTTGGACTGCAGTAGCACGTGACGCTGCTGTGCAGAGGCTGAGATAAGACAGGGGATTGATCTTTCTGCCGCTTCAAAGAGAACAGAAGCCATCTCTGTCATCACTATGGATCAAAGTGTCCACAGAGGACGTCTTATGTGTCTACCGGGCCCTGGCCGCAGGCTCTGCAGGCAGGAGCCCCACGCCTTGTCCTGTGAGGCCAGCCAGAGTCTCAGCAGCCACCAGGAGCCAGGCCCTTCCTGTTGCCTCCGGTCTTTTCTCCAGGCAGCTCAGCCAAGGCTGGGGCCTGGTCAGTGGTAACTGAGATCATCCCCACTGCACAGATGAGAAATTGGGAAAGAGAGAGGTCAAGTAACTTGTCTAGAGCCACACGCTAGTTGCGCCTGGGGAAGCCCCAATCTTATGGAATCTGTCCTCAGAAGCCCCTGTCTGATGGTAGGGATGTGTCTGGCTGGGGAGCTGCTGGTCCAGCCGGCATGGATAGAACCTGGAATGGCAGTGGGGAAATGGGTGGAAAAGAAGGCCAGGCCTGGTTCTAAGAGGCCGCATTGCAGAAATCGTGAGAAACCCAAACTCTTCGTTTCCCATTGCCTCCTGAGTGGGGCAGAATGCAGATCTGTCCTACCGCTTTTCCCTGGGTTCCCCCAAACCATACCACACTCCATCTATTTGCAAATCATGCTCTGCCTTATGTATTGAAATCCTCAAACGATAATCCTTTAAATATAGGGCAAATACCCAAGTCCCTAGCTTGGCTGTCAAGGCTCTGAAAACCTTGAAAGGTGATATGGCCTGGTGATTGAGAGCATGGGTCTGGGCCAAATGCCCCAGGTAGGCCTCCCACCTTCTCAACCCCACTGCTCTTTGACGCACAGACCATTTGTTGTTGTTATCGATAGGTGCTGTGGAGTCAGGTCCGACTCATTGTGACTGTCAAAGGGTTTTCAGTGGCTAATTGTTTCAGGATTGCCTCAGGAGTGGATTGCCATGTCCTTTACCTGTTTTTGCAGTGCTGGGGATCAAACCCGGCACTCCTCAGAGTACAGAGCGGAATTCTACCAACTGAGCTAAATGCCAGCTCACACACATCATTTAGGACTATGTTAATTTCAGCACAGCCATGCACCACACAATCAACAGTGGACCAAGGTGGCCCCACATAATTGTATCACCTAGTGACACTGCAGCCATCTTGGTTTGTGGAAGTCACTTTAGGATGCGCACAGTGACAGAACACCCAATGGTACATTTCTCAGACTATCTCCTGTTGTTAAGGGACACAGGACCAGACACAATGGTCCACTCTTGTCTGTAGTTTGGCTTTCCATAGTTTCAGTTACCTGCAGTCAATCATAGTTGGAAAACAACAAATGGAATATTCCAGAAAGAAACGGTTCATAAGTTTTAAATTGTGCACCGCTCTGAGTAGTGTGATGAACTCTCTTGCCATCCTGCTTCACCTCGGACTGGATGTGAATCATCTGTTTGTTCAACAGACAGTTTGTTGTTGTTGTTGTTGTTGTTGTTGTTATTGTTAGGTGCTTGTCGAGTCATTGTCCAACTCATAGCGGACCTATGTACAATAGGCGAAAGAGTATTGTTAGTGTTTTTTTGCTATTCATAGGGTTTTCAATGGCTGATTGTCTTTTGGGAGTGGGTTGTCAGGTCCTTCTCCAAGCCTACAGCACCTGGTGTTCCCAGGCGATCTCTCATCCAAGTACCAACCAGGTCCAACCCTGCTTAGCTTCTGATATCTGATGGGATTGGATGCCACAGTGGCACGGCTGCAGGCCAACATATAGTAGAATAGATATTTCAAGAAACCACACTCAAATAACTTTTATTACAGTATATTAAGTGTTCTATTTTATTGTTAACTATTATTACTAATCTCTTGCTGTGCCTAATTTATAAATTAAACTTTATCATAGGTACATATTGCAGAAAAAATCATTATATTACAAATTTGGTGCTATCTGGATTTTCAGGCATCCATTGAGGCTCTTGAAATGTACCCCCCATGGAAAAGCTGAGACTACTTTATCTCTCTGTTATTCATTTTTAGTTTAATTCCATTATAGTCAGAGAACATACTTTATTATTTTAATTTTAAATTAGTTAGGTTTTTTATGACCCAGAATATGTCCTATGCTAGAGCAATCTGAAAAGAATGTACGTTGTGCTGGTGGTGGTAGATTGCACTACAAATGTCAATTCGGTCAAGCTGGTTGCTAGTGTTTTGTTCAGGTCTTCTATTTGCTCACTGATTTCCTCTCCACTTTTCTATCAGTTAGTGACAGAAGAGTTCTAAAGTCTCCAAGTATCATTGGACTTGTCTACTTCCCCTTTTAGTTCCACTAGTTTTTTTGCTTCACTTATTATGTGGTTTTATTTTTGGACATATACTCATTTAGGATTGTTATGCCTTCTAGATGAGTTGGTTCCTTTACCATTATGTAAAATTCTGCAACATAAATTTCCTTCCTCTAAAGTCTGCTTTGTCTGATATTAATATAGCCATTCTAGCTTTTTTGAAAAGTTAATGTTTCATGGCATATTTTTATCCTTTTGCCTGTCTATGTCATTATACTTAAAGTAACTTTCTTATTGATAGCAAGTCGTTGATAATCTCTGTCATTTAACTGATACTTTTAAAGCTTTTCATTTACTGCAATTGTTTATATGGTTGGATATAGGTCTACCATTTTATTGTTCATTTTGTTTTGTTCTTTCGGTTTTTAATTTCGCTGTTTCCCTTTTTCTGCCTTATTTTGGATTATTTGAATATTTTTATAGTATTACATTTTTATTTCTCTGTTGGCTTTTTGACTATATCTTTTTAAATAGTTTTCATTTAAGTGGCTGTTCTAGGGTTATACTATACATACTTACCACGTCACAGTCTACTTAGAGTTAATATTTTACCACTTCAAATGGCGTATGGAAACCTTAGAGCCACAAAGGCCCTCTTTTTATCCTCCCTTTATTTGTAAGTTCTTACATGTACTACACCTTTATAAATTAAAAGCCTCACCTTATAATAATACACTTTTTGCTTTCAACGGCCTTACATATTTTAAAATACTCAAGATGGAGAAAATTCTGCTCTATCTATCCATCTGTTTGAATCAACTCTTGTCACTATTAACAAAATACCTGAGAAAATTAATTTATAAATAGAAAAGGTTTATTTTAGCTCATGGTTTTGAAGTACCCAGTCCATGATTGGTTGGCCTCATTGTGTGGGGCCTATGACACAGCAGCAGATCAGGGCAGGAGCACATAGCAGAGCACAATCATTTACATCACATGAGACAGGGAGGAAGAAGCAAATCCCCATAATCCTCTTCGAAGACATACATACTAATGACCTAAAGACTTCTCACTAGGCCCTGCCTCCTAGAGGTTCCACTTCCTCCAAACAGGGCCATCCTGGAGACCAGTCCTTTCACACATGAGCCTTTGGGGGGGTCATTCAAGATTATCATTTGTGTTTTCCCTCCTTTTATTCCCTTAAGTTCCAAGTTTCCCTTAGTTATCATTTCTCTTTCTCTCAGAAAATTTCCTCTAGCATTTCTTTTAGCACTGGCATGCTAGCAATGAATTCTCTTAGTCTTCACTGATCTAAAAATGTCTTTATGTTGCCTTAAGATATTTTCACTGAATATAGAATTCTGAGTTAACAATTCTTTTCTTTCAACACGTTGGAGATATTATCACTGTCGTCTGGCCTCTATAGTTTCTAATGAGACATCTGTAGTCATTTTATTTTCTTTCAATTTTATTTATTTTTATTTTTATTTTCTGAGACAGAGTCTTGCAACATAGCCTAAGCTGGCCTTAAACTCATGATTCTCCTGCCTCAGCATCCCAAATACTGGGATTATGGTGTGAGGAGTCATTTTAATTGTTGTCCCCTTATATTTAACATGTTGCTTTCCTCTGGGTGCTTTCAAAAAAGGTTTTCTTCACTTTTGGTGGTTTAAAACATATTTTGGACAGGTTTTCTTTGAATTTGAATTTCTTTTTGGAGGTATACTGAGCTTCTCTTGAGTCCATAAGTTCATGTCTTTTCACCAAGTTTGCAAAGTTTTCATCCATTATTTCTTCAAATACTTTTTTCTGCACCATATTTTTCCTCTTCTGTCTGAGACACCAGTGACTTGCATCTTAGAGCTTTTGATATTGTCTTGCAAGTCCCTGAAGCTCTGTTTATTCTTTTTTATCTTTTTCCTCTCTGCTGTTCAGATGAAATAATTTCTATTGATGTATTTCAATTTCATTGACTCTTTGCTCTGTCATCTCCATTTTGCTATTCAACCTATTTGAGTAATCTTTTATTTCAGTATTATATTTCTTAGTGATAAAATTTCCATTTGGTTCTTTTTTAATATAGCTTTTATTTCTTTGCTGAGAACGTCTACCTTTTTGCTCATTTCATGATAATTTTTCATTACTTCATAGACTGTAGTTAATAACTGTTTTAAAGTTTTTATGTGATAATTTCATCATTTATGGACCACCTAGGGGTCAGCATCTGTTAACTGCCTTTTCATTTGAGAGTAGTTGAGATTTTCCATGTGTGTATGCGTGTGTGTGTGTGTGTGTGTGTGTGTGTGTGTGTGTGTGTTTCCAGTACTGGGTGGTTGAACACAGGGCCTCACACATGCTAGACAAGTGCTGTACTGAACTGTGCCCTACTCCCTTTTTAATTTTTATTTTGTGACAGAGTCTCACTAAATTACACAGGCTGCCACCGGCCTTGAAGTTGCAATCCTCCTGCCTCAGCCTCTCAAGTCACTGGAATTACAGGCATGCACCATGGTGCCTAGCTTCCTGGTTCTTTGTATATGGAATGACCAGAAGGCAATTTCACTATTTGGTTAGGACCACAAGTTCTGACCTACGTTCTGCTTTGGGTCAGTTCTACACATACACAGCCCAAGGAGGAGTCCCAGATGTCATACACAGATTTAATGGAGTCCCTTCTCTGGCTCTCCATGAATTCCCCCACACCCTCTGGCTTCCACAGGCCCTTTCCTCACCCTTGGGCTAGAAACCTGGAGTCCTAGCCTCCTCACATTGTCACACATTTTCCCTGACTTGGTCCACCTCCAGGGTGAAGCAACAAGATAAAAGAGAGAAAAAATTAACAGAACTCCCTCTCCATGGGCCCCTTTCCCAGCTCCTTTGGCCAGAGAGAAGGATTTTTCTTTGAGTCTTAGATTCTGTGTCACCAATATTAATGGAGTTCAGTTTGTGAATAGAGTTTTCCTTGGGGCTTGCTCAGGAGAGTAAAAGAGAAAAACAAAACAAAACGAAACAACCCTCCAAAAACCCCAAAGGATTTTCCTCTTACTCTTTATCCTGCAGGGTCTTTGTCCCCAGTCCTCTGGCCAGAAAGGGTTTCTCCCAGCTGGGTCTGTTTTTCCCCACTCTGTGGCTCTGGAATTTGGCCTCTCCACAACCCAAGCTGGGAAATAGGGGAGGTGGAAAAATAAAAAGACCAGGAACCTCATTGGCTTATTGGATTTTCTTTGTGTTCATTTGCCTCCAACTATTGCCATTGTTTATTTTTCAGAGTCCTTAGTGCCTTCTGTATTTAATTCTAGAGTTTCTATTCATAAGCAATGGGGGAGAAAAGGTGAAATGTGCTTCCTTCATGTTAGCTGTAATCAGAAACCTACAGACATGTAGACTGCAGCTGTACCACTGTGGCCTCTGATCCCGTCAGATCTCAGAAGCTAAGCAGGGTTGGGCCTGGTCAGTCCTTGGATGGGAGACCGCTTGGAAATACCAGGTGCTGTAGGCTTGGGAGAAGGACCCGGCAACCCACTCCCAAAAAATAATAAGCCATTGAAATTCCTATGAATAGCAGAGAAGCACTGACAATAGGGTTTCACCTGTTGTACGTAGGGTCACTATGAGCCGGACACCCACTCCTCGGCACTTAACAACAACGACAATAGACATGTAACTTTAAGTGGAAAGGTACGTGAGAATTTGACTAACTTTGCAAGCAGCATTGCAATATTTAAGGGAATGTGAAAGTGGCGATATTTGCAAATTTAATTTATTAGGTTTACAGCAGTTTTTCAAGTACATGATGCAAAGCTTTGCTTGTTCAATTAGACATTTAAGTCACTTAGGAAAATCAAATACACGAAATGTTTAAATGCACCTGAAATTGTTTAAGCAAATTTAATTAAGTCATAAATGGTGCCGATTGTTTAAAAGCGTACAGTTTTTTCAACTTGAGTTAATCAAACTTTAATTGAGGAAAAAATGAAAGTCTTGTTCTTATTTTATTACATTTATAAATAGAATGGTAAGATTGGTACGTGGAACTTAACTCCTAAAAAAAGCTGCAACTTCAAAAGTGTATCCTTCATAAATCGAATATTAATCCTAAAAAGGTAACTATAAATAGTGTGCCCTGCCTACTACATGCCAGAAAAGGCTCATGACGGGGGTTCACCTCCTCCGCTATCAGGCTACTCCCACAGTTGGAAAGGCCTCATTCTTTCCACCTGAAATCTGTGGGCCGTGTAGACTGCAGAAGATGTATGCATTCAGGGACAGACTGGAGAGTTATTTCCCTCCTCTGAGCCTCCATTTCCATATCTGTAAAATGCGGATCAAAAGGACTCTTGGAAAGGTCTGTTTTGAGGATGAAATGAGATGATGTCCGTCAAGTGCACCTGTGTGACATTAATGCTGTTGCTGAGGATTTGGCCTCTGAGCCAGTTCCAGAGAGGCCAGCCTCTGCCATGGGCCCCAGAAAGGCTGTGCGACACCTAGCTGAAGGAGAGGTCGGCAGCCACTCCCTCCCTGGCCCCGCCACTCCTGACAGTGCAGACGGATATGTGGTGTCACCAGGGGCAGCGTTGTGGGCTCCGAGAGGTCCACGTTGAGGCTGGGGCTCCGGTTCCACCGCTTGCTCCTGGGAGGTTTGGAGGAGCAGCCCAGCCCCTCTGTACCTCCGGGGCTGAGAGCCCTTCACTCACGGGGGTGTTTAGGTACTGAATGAGACACTGTGCCAAGTGAGCAGACACGGCTCACACCCAGCCTAGGGAGATCCGTGTCTGCCTCGTACAAGGCTGCTCTCCAAACGGATCCTGTGGTTCCAGATAATCCGGTTAACTTGTCTACACCGACTGAGGTTATTTGGTTGGCTTGTCTACACTGACTCGACTGAGAAGCAGGAGGCTAAGGTTCTGGTCCTGGCCCTTGACACTTAGCAGAGCCCCTCCTCCTTCATGGGACTCAGTTTCTTCATCCCAAGGTTGGGTAGGACGGTCCCCTCTCTGTCCCCACAGGCTCCACGTGTATCAGGGGCCCATGGAGGTGGAAGGCTGGGTGCCGAGGGGCAGTTTGCACTGGCAGACCTGGGAGCTGTGTGGACAGAGCCGGCATCTCTGGCCTCTTCCCACCTGGCAGGAAGTTGGGCACCTCATGCTCTGGAGGCCTAGCAATGGCCTCCATTCTGGAAGAAGCAGACAGTGGTTCCAGGTTTGTGTCTGTCACCATTCATCAGCCCTTGGCTTCCTCTTCCGGAGCAACAGCTGCTATGACAGAAGCAGAAGGGGATTCCTGGGCCTCAGTGCCACCCTCGCCTCTTCTTGAATGCCCTGCCTACTGCTGGCAGCTCCCCTACTGCTGGGCTTCCATGCGTGGGGCTGTGGGATGGGCAAGCGAGGCTGCAGCCTGGGGTTTGGCTCTCCTGCCTTTGGGGCCCTGTGCCCTTACCCCACGAGGCCCATGCTCACCGCAGTGGCAGCCATGTCCTCCACAGGCCGGCGCAGGTCCCTCTCTTCCTGCCGCCCCCCACACCCTCTGCCTTCCCTGAGCACCTATGCCCCTGCACTAGCGCCTGCTCCTGCTCTCGCCTGCTCTGGCCTCTTATTGATCCCTGGGTAGCTCTGTTACTGCGGTATGGAGCTGCTGAAGGGAAGGCCCAGGGACAATGCCCTCTCTGCCCTGTGATAGCCCTACCCCAGAATGGCCCATAGGGATTTCTGAGATGGCTGGCGAACACGAGGTAGGGAGCAGAAGCCAGGCCCTGGCCATGCTCTGAAAGCCTAGACTGCCCCCCCCAAAGAAAAAGGCTCACCACAGAGGGACCCAGAGACTCACAGTGAACCCTCGAGCACACCGGGGAACCACCTCTCTGGTTGCAATAATGAAAACCTCTCCAGTGTGTGTAGAGCCTCATGGTTTCAGAAGGTCCTTCCCATCCCTGTGGTCATTCGACAGCATTACCACCTCTTACCCACAGAAGAGATGGCCATGTACCCAAAGAAGAGTCAGATTTCCCAAGGTCACAGAGGCCCCAAGGGCAAACACCCAGCCTCAAAGCTCAGGCTTCCCACAGCCAGCCTCCTAATCTTTGTCTGTAGCTTCTGCAGGGTGGGGTGGGAGGAGGTGGGGTGACAGCAGAGCAGTGACAAGCAGCCCTTCTACAGCCACCCACAACCTCTCCAGGCTCCCTCAAGTCTTCTCTGCTGAAGAGGGGGGCAGACGGTGGAGGAGGCAGAGCAGGGCAGGGCCTGAACCCCTCCTTGCCTGTGAAGGGTGGTATCTGGAAGGCTGGTCCCCCAGTATCCTCCACCCACAGCCCCAGCCCCAGCCTCAGCCTCAGAGACCATGATCTCCTGCCCTTCACTCCTCTCTGGTATCCTGGAAAGACCCATGGTGTGGGTATTATTGGAGTCGCCCCAGCTCAACAAGAGCCTGGAGCTTGTGGGCACGGTGGTGCATGCCTATAATCCCAGTGGTTCAGGAGGCAGAGGCAGGAGGATCGCAAGTTCAAGACCAGAGGCATTCTGCATAACTTAGTGAGACCCTGTCTCAAAAAGTAAAAAAAAAAAAGGGGGGGCTGGAGGTGCAGCTCAGTGGTCCAGCTCTTGCAAAGCATGCAAGCATGAGGCCCTGGGTTCAACCCCCAGTACCAAGAAAAAAAAAAAAAAAAAAGAGCCTGGAGCTGAGGCTGCAGCAAACAGCCAGCAGTGGTCCTTGCCAGAGGATATTATCTAGTTCAGAAGTCCCAGCCCGCTCTCCTGCACTGTATCCAGGAAGCTTTGCTCTTGAAGCATGGGTCAGGCTGGCTTCAGAGAGCTTATATCCTTGCTTTCCAGAAGGTAGAGTGGAAAGGTCTTCCCCACTGCGATAAATTTTGTACTAGTCTGTTTTCTTCTCCTCTCCTCACCTGAGTCATTGTTGTTGCTGTTGTTGTTGTTGTTGTTAGGTGCCATCAAGTTGGGGCCAACTCATAGCAACCCTATGTATAACAGAATAAAGCACTACCCAACACTGTGCCATACACGCGACCTTTTTTTATGTTTCAGCTCATTGTTGTAATCACGGTGTTTCTTCTCATTTTGAGTTATGCCACATCAGCAAATAGAGGTCCCAGGGGTTTTACTTCATTCCCATCAATAAGGTCAACTCTACTTTGAGGAGGCAACTCTTCCCCAGTGTTTTCAATGCCTTCCAGCCTGGGGAGCTCATTTTATGGCGCCATATTTGACAATGCTTCTCTGCTATTCATAGGGTTTTCAATGGCTAAGTGTTTCGGGAGTGGGTTGCCAGGTCCTTCTCCCTAGTCTGAAAGGTCAGTTGAAACCTGTCCATCCTGGGTGGCCCTGCTTGTATCTGAAATACCAGTGGCATAGCTTTCAGCAGCATACACACAAGCCCACACAGCATGACAAACTGACAGACAGACACAAGGCACCTGACTCTAAAGGGTTCTGAAGGAGGAAAATGCAGTCAGCCGGCAATCCTACTTATAGTCCAGCCAAAGCTGCAGGGAGCAGAGCCTTCAATATGTGAGTATTTCTTGAAGGCAAGCCAGGCCTCTCCCTTCAGACTGACAGGGACCCCACCTTGGCCCAGCAGAGCTCTCAGGAGGGATAACTCCAAACTCCGAGGCCTTGTTCTCCCCTTGGCAGGTGGAAGGTGCTGGCAGTCAGAAGAAGCCAGGCCAACTCATCAGCAGTCACTATGCAAAAGACTGGCCAGGGCTGCCTTCAGGTGGGAAGCTGGGATATAAACTCAAGCCGGGGAGAAGTGGAGGGGGATCTAGGCCGAAGCAGGCAGCCAGAGGGCTGCAGACACTAGCATACCGCACAGATGCTCAACATTGGCAGGGAGTGGGGGAAGCTCCTTATGATACAGATGGGGAAACTGAGGCTCCAAGGGGGGAGACCCCTGCCAAATGTTGCCGATCAAGGTCGGGACCGGAAATAGTTCTTTGAGTTTCATGTGAGCCTTTTTGCAGTGCGTCACACTGAAATCAATAGCTTGGAATTCATCTCTATTCATTGTATCCATCTCTGTTCATTGTCCTGTCCCAGGACACTTCGGGGTAGCAGGGCCTGTGCAGAGGCTGAGAGAGGCAGGATTGCAGGGGCCTGCTCGTGCTGCGGCTAGGCAAGCTGCAACAGCCCCCCAGGTGAGCGCTCCAGAGGAGAGTGCTGCGTGGAATCTGCAGGCAGAATGCGATGGGATACAGGGAACAGGGGAGGTAGACAGCTCTTTTCCAAAGGACTTATGGTGGCTGAGACACTGGGAGTTCCCAAAGGCTTCAGGGTACGACCTGGGGTATTAGCTCCTTGATGTTGTGGCAGAAGAACTGACTGCAGCACACCTAGGGAAGGAAATATTTATTGGGGGCTCATAGTTAGAGCATCAGTGGTGGTGGGGCAGGCAGGGCAGGGCCTGTGGCAGAGAACCTCACATCTTGTCAAACAGGAAGGAGAGAGAGAGAGAGAGAGAGGGACCAGAATCGTGGGTCTCAGGTAAAGGCCAAAGGCCTGCCCCCCAGTGTGCCACTTCTGTAAAACTAGAGCCCCCCTCCTAACCTTCCAGAACCTCCACAAGCTGGAGACCAAACAATAAAACGGATGACCTTGGGGGGACATTTTAGATTCAAACTATGACACTTGGTATGAAGGGTAAACAGACTGAAAGAGGAGAAAGCGGAGGTGGGCATTCTGGGAGCAGGGGACAGCTGTGCAAAGAGGCAGGAATGCATAAGGTCTTATAAAGCTCCAGGTAGCTGGGGTGGAGGGGGCGGTGGGCAGTGCTGAAGGAAAGGTGGGTCTTCTCAGGTTCCCCATGTGCCCGCCCACTGTGGGCTCCACTGTGAACAAGCCCACCTTTCCAGAGGCTCGGCCCGGAGTTAAGGGGTTCATGGGTCCACAGTGGGAGGGCAATGCCAAATTGCATGGCAAGGGGCATGGGATCATGGAGCACTGGGGCACCAATGCTATCTACCACAGTCATTTGCCACCCAGCTGTGACACAGAGTCCTGGACAGGTGCACGGCAACCCCCGAGGACCCAGCTCAAACCCTGCCTTCTCCAGGGAGCCTTCCTTGCTGACTCAGCCCTCAGCTTGAATGTCCTGGTCCTGCGAGGGCTCAGCAGTGGGATATGGCTCTGTGTGTGTGTGTGTGTGTGTGTGTGTGTGTGTGTCTGAATCTGTATGTTGCTGCCTTGATCTGCTGGCGGGAACTGGGGAAGGACCACCTGTTTCTTTCTTTTTTTTTTTTTTTTTTTTTTTTTGCGGTACTGGAGGTTGAACCCAGGGCCTCATGCTTGCATGCTCTGCAAGTGCTGGACCACTGAGTGCACCCTCAGCCCATTTTTTTACTTTTCTTTCTTGAGATGGTCTCACTAAGTTACACAGACTGCCTCTGGTCTCGAACTTGCGATCCTCCTGCCTCAGCCTCCCTAGCCGCTGGGATTACAGGCATGCACCCCTGCGCCTGGCTTTCGGTCACCTGTTTCTTAATCATCCCCACCCTGCTGGGTGGTGGAGTCACAGAGATAACACAGATGTGGCTCCTGCTCCCCAGGAGGGCCAGTTTTCTGTAGGAAACGCCCCTGCTAGCAGTGACAAGCCAGCAAGGCAAGTACTAGGATCAGGCCCCCAGGACACAAAGAGGGCCTGTGGGAAGCACCAGCCCCGCCCAGCAGCCAGCAGACACCTGCTTGGAGCCAAGGGCCCTCAGAAGTCAGGGCTCCATGAAGATTTCCACCAACTCTGCCAGCAGCGGCAGAGGCCCCCAGGGCCGGGTGAGGTTGCCCTTCCCTTTCTAGCCTCCTGGCACCACCTGCACTGCCTGGCTGCTCCCTCTTCAGGTGGCACGTGCTGATATCACAATGCAGTGACAAAGAGCAAAGGGAGCTTGAAAAGCCAGCGAGGAAAGGCAGCATGGGAGCACCTTCCCAGCCTGGGCTCCCACAGGAGCAAAGACAGCTTCCGATGCCCTAGCGGGCCACTGACCCAAGGGAACCCTGTTCTCCAGGGAGGCTCCGCCCCTGGGGAGCTTCAAAAGCGGTTCTGCAGAGCTGACCTCCTGCTCCCCACCAGGGCAGGGTCTCTGTCCTGCCTGCCCTTGGGAGCCCTTGGTGTCTTCACTCCCTAGCCTCTGACTGACACCAGCTCAGGAAGTGTCCTGCTCTGCCCCCGGACTTCCTCTCAGCCCCAGGCTTCCACTGGCTGAGGACTTATCACCCACTGTGCCCACCTGGCCCAGAGTGTGGGCTTCTCTGCTGTGCCAAAAGGCAAGGTCCCGGCTGGGCCTGCGTCTGGCTCAGTGTGCCACTGCCCCTGAAAAGCCAGTGAGGAAACCCCCCCCCACGCCTTAAACTAAGAATTCTCAACTGGGTGCAGTGGCACACATGTGTAACCCTAGCAGCTTGGGAGGTGGAGGCAGGAGGATTGTGAGTTGGAGGCCAGAGGCAGCCTGCGCAATGTGGTAAGACTCTGTCTCAAATAAAAAAGTAAAAAACAGGCTGGGGTGCAGCTCAGTGGTAGGCCCTGGGTTTAACCTCCCAGTACTGAAAAAAAAAAAAAAAAATCTCCGAGCTGGATACTGCCACACACGTGTAATCCCAGCTATGTGAGAGGCAGAGGCAGGAGGGTCTTAGGTTTGAAGCCAGAGGCAGCCTGCAAAACTTAGCGAGACTTTGTCCAAAATAAAAAAATAATGGGCTGGAGGTGCAGCTCAGTGGTTGAGCCCTTGACCAGCATGCACAGGGCCTTGGGCTCCACCCCTGATACTGAAGGAAAAAAAAAAAACTTTTCTGGGCAAGAACTGCCTTCTGTGGAAGCATCCTCCTCTTATTTACAGGTAGGCGCTGCATTTCAGGAAAAGCCCCAGCCGTGGAATCAGGAGATGTGGGTTGCTAGCTCAGTGCTGGATGAGGTGACTTTGCATAACCTCTTGGGGCTTCAGTTCCTTCTGCTGTAGAAGAGGATTAAGAAGACCACCTTCCCTAGGCTGGTCCATGAATCCAATGAGATAATCCAGCTGAAATTGCCTCAGCATGCCAGGCACGTGGTGTGCATAAGATGTTACCATGTCCTGAAATAGATAGATAGATAGATAGATAGATAGATAGATAGATAGATAGATAGATAAAGCCGGGCGTGGTAGCACATGCCTGTAATCCCAGCGGCTCAGGAGGCAGAGGCAGGAGGATCGCAAGTTCGAGACCAGAGGCAGTTTGCGTAACTTAGCAAGACCCTGTCTCAAAAACTGAAAAATAGGCTGGAGGTGCAGCTCAGTGGTCCAGCACTTGCAAACTCAAGGCCCTGGGTTCAACCCCCAGTACCACAAAAAAAGAAAGAAAGAAAGAAAGAAAGAAAGAAAGAAAGAAAGAAAGGAAGGAAGGAAGATAGAAAGAAGGGAAAGAAGTTACCACATTCTCTCTATTCTTAGAATTTGGGGAAGCACAGGGAGGGGAGAATTTTAGGGGAGAAGACACTTGGAAAGGTCACAGGTGAGTCCTATTAAAGACCCTTGCTCCATACTGAGTATGGAGCCCAGGTCAGGTGAAATCCAGCCAGCGGGGACCATAGGGGTCTTGCTCAGTGCGCAGAACACAGGAAAGAGCACAGTGACCTGGAGAGTGAAGGCCGGAGATGGCAGGAAGGGGTGGAGAGTCCAGGAGGGGAGTGAGTGAGCCTAGTTGGGCATTAGGATTTGAAAGGCAGAGAAGATGGCGCCTAGGCCTCCTCACACTCCCAGGGTGGTCCTGTCACGGGCCCTTCAGGGAGGCCCTCTCCTCGGAAAGGAAGGGAAGAAGAAGAAGAGGCTTTGGTCTGTGAATCCTCAGTCTCTTGATTGCTGTGGACCATGCACTAAGAGACTTATGTCACGTGCTTTCTCGCTTTCACTTACTGCCCACCCACTGGTGAGCTACCGGTCGCCTCTAGATGTCCCATCAGGCTCCTGTTGCCATCTCCAGCCTCTCTGGTACCTGTAAGTAATAATTCCTTCTGTTTCATGCACGTTGGCTCCACTGTGTCATTGTGGAGCCTGACACACCCCCAAGCCAGCTCTCTCCCTCTCAGGGCTTGGCTGTCTTGGCTGAGAGTGGCTGTCTTGGCTCATGGTTGCCTTCAAGAGATAGGCTTCAAGACAAATTACAGTGAAGACCACAACATCCAGGGAGCCACATGATCCTGTGCCGCAGGCCCTGGGCCAGGTCTCCCTGGTGCCAGCAGGGTGAGAGGCGTGGCCTTGGGCTTTCTGCGCATCCTAGAGCCTTTGTTGCCACAGAAATGCCAGTCCCTCTTCTGCTGCTGGAAATGGAAGCCTGGTGAAGGAGAGAAATCCTCAACCCCTAAAGGCAGGCCTGGGTACCCAAGAACCGGGGGGTACAGAAACAGCAGCTTCCAGTCATTCCCAGGGCATGTGGGGGCTGCAATGGGAATCCTTCTCTTGGTCTTCAGACGCAATCCCTGGGGTTCCCAGACAGGGCAAGCAGCGCCAGCCAGATGCAGAGTGGAGTGGGGAGAAGCAGGAAAGGCAGCGTAAGCCCCAGGTCCCTCAAGGTCAAGGGCCTGCACGTTGTTTCTCCTCCAGAGCACAGCTAGGGCCCTGTGCAATTTATTCCTGGAGGCAGGTGTTTGTCACTTTGATTTGATAAGAGAGATCTAGAAGAAGATCCAGTCCCAGAGATGGGGCAAGACAGAAACAGAGAAATCAAGAGATGAAAAGAAATGCACTCACAGAAAAACCTACAGAGATAGATGAAATGAGGAAAGGAGAGAGAGGAGAAAAATAAAAGACAGCAGAGACAGAAGAGAGGGAGAGAGAGAGAGAGAGAGAGGGAAAGAAGAAGAGGAGGAAGAGGAAGAGAAGGAGGAGGAGGGGAAGGAGAAGGAGAAGGAAAAGAAAAGAAGAAGGAGAAGGAGAAGAAGAAGAAAAGAGAGGAGAGGAGAGGAGAGGAGAGAGAGAGAGAGAAGAAAGATTTCACCAAGTCCCAGAACAGCAGCTGCCAGTGTCAGCAGCCTGCCCTGAGATGGCCCTTTATTTGGGGCTGAATTCAGCAGCCTCTGAGTCCAGCGCACTGGTGTCACTGAGGACAGTGTGTACTAGTGCAAGGTGGTCAGAAAGACCCAGCTGGAGCAGACTGTGCACCAGGTGTGTGGCTTCCTGCCCCAGGCTTCACCAGGCTCCTCTGGCTCCCACCCTGCATGCTCAGTCTGCAAAAGCGCTGAGAAGGTGGCACCAGCCCCGGGGAGGTCAGAGTCTCTCTGGGTTGCTCAGGAGGCAGGGGAGAAGGACCCTGAGACAATGAGGCTGAGCGAGCAGGGAGATGGTGGAGGGAGCAGATGACCTTTGAATCTGAGGAAGAGACTTGGACTCTTTGTGCTGTATGTTAGGGACAAGTTATAATTCCTTTCCTTTTTCTCCTCAGTACTAGGGGGTTGAACCCAGGACCTTGCACATGCTAGGCAAGTTCTCCACCACTGAGTGGCACCCTCGGTCCCATTTTTATTTTTTAGTTTTAGACAGGGTCTCTCTAAGTTGTGCAAGCGTCCTCTGGCCTCGAGCCTAAGATCCTCCTTCCTCAATCTCCTAAATCACTAAGATTATAGGCGTGTGCCACAGCACCCAGCTATAAATTATATTTTCATAAATCAACCCCTGGCCTCTCTCTCTCCCTTGGTCTCTCTCTTTTAAGCTCAGGTATCCGCTATGTAGGCCAGGCTGGCCTTGAACTCACGATCCTCCTGCCTCCACTTCCCAAGTGCTGGGATTCCAGGCATGGGCCTCCACTGCTGGCTCACCTAACTCTCCTGAGTGGCTGGCATCTACTCATATCCTCTCTCTCAGATGCCAGCACCCCGTTGCGTCCCAAGCAACCACAATTTAAGGCACCACCTCCTCTCTACCCATTCACCTATTGCTTAAGAAGAAGGGCTGGTCCTGGAGTATTAAGGGGACAGTCTCTGCTCTGGTCAGGTATAACAGGTGGCCTAGCTGGACTTCATTTCCCCTTGGAGTAAAGTCAAAACACCGGCCATTCCTTACATGATGAGGAATCTCCATTAGATATCAAGAATTCTCCAACAGCATAAAAAAGACTAACATGGAGGGAGAGTTACACTAAATGACTACCACCTCACCTCCCTGATACATCCCATAGACAATTGCAAACTTCTTCTGTAGACTTATACCACATCTGTGCTTGTGATTCTCAATTCTGGGACAATTTAAAAATACAAATTGATCATTAGTTAGATGTCCCTATACTTAAAGAAGGGAAGGAGATAGATATAGTTTGAGTACATATGTACGTGCCAGGCCCTGTGGTCTGTAAACATTCTTGCTCATATTACATTAGTTAGTCTTCACAATAAACCTGTAATGCTTTTTATTATCGTTAATGCTTCCAGATTGGAGAATACTGGCTTGGAGAGATCAGGTTGCTTATCCAAGGTCACCTAGCTGGTCCATGGAGGAGCAGGGGCCCAAGCCCTGATCTACTTGCCTTCAAATCCCATTTTGCCAGGCCTGGTGGAGCATGCCTGTAATCCCAGAGACTCAAGAGGTGGAGGCAGGAGGATCACAGGTTTAAGGCTAAAGGCAGCCTGAGTAACTTAGCAAGACCTTGTCTCAAAATGATTAAAAATAGGCTGGGGGTGCAGCCCAGTGGTAGAGCACTTGCAAAAGTATGTGTGAGGCCCTAAGTTCAATCCAAACAGTACCAAAAAGGAAAAAAAAGCCTATTTTTCCTGTGTCAAGTGACCAAGTGACTCTGGGAGCCTCAGGGAAGGCCTGCTTCTAGAAGCAAGGCTGAGCATTGTCATAGAAAATGGGAGGAGTAGTCTTTCAGGGGACTTTGGGAAATTGACATGCAGGGCAGCTCTCCTCTGTGTTGGTGGGCCTGCACCTGAGTAGCCAGATGGTTGGCATGGGCATTAGCAGGAAGCCTAATCCCACAGGGCCAGGATCATAGAGCTGTCCCAGGGAAGGCGCACCTGGAAGCACCTGCTCAGATGATTCCTATGCAGAGTCTATTGAAGAGCTGTCTCGGGAGCAGTGTGTATGGGAGAGGGAAGGAAGCAGGACTGCGTAGAAGCAGAAGCTGAGCAGTAGTACCACGGGGGCCTCAGTGAATCCACAGGAGCTGTCCAGTGTTGGGAGAGTAGGCTGGACCTTTTCACTCTGTCACTGACCAGCCAGTGGGCATGGAGTGCCCTAGGAAGAGAATGGTATTTGGGGAAAGGGTGCTTTCTTCAGATGAGGCAAACCCAGTGGGGTGACAGATGTGAGCTGTCAACAAAACACCTCCCCAGCAGCTGGGACAATAAGTCCTTTGGTCCCAAAGGGGCCCTCAGGGTAGTGCAACATAGGATCCATGGGTTCAAGGTCTGTCAATGACACCAGTGGAGGACATGGCTGGGGAAAGTGTTCCCTGGGCTTGGTAAGGGCAACTGCACAAAACACAGAGACTTCTGGGGACAATACAGACTGTGAATGAGGGCTTCCAAGGGGCAAGGGTCTCACAGATTAAGGGAGAAAAGAGAGGAAGCTGGGCTGAAGCGTTCTGGAAGGTGGCTTGAAGTTTGAATATGCCCCCTCTGCTCCCTCTCCCAACAACGTGAGACAGAAAAGGTACCCAGTGTGGAATTCAGGAAGGAGAACCAAAGCCAAGGACAGCATCATCCCACAGCTAATATATCCTTCAGAAAGACCCTGATTCCTGGCCCTGTGTGGTGTTCCACTGGATGGAGTAAAAGGAGAAAACGGAAGAGACGAGTGAAGGACACGTTGGTCCTGCCTCAAGGCGTTCACGTTCTGTCTGGGGGTACAGCTGTGTATGTGGGAGCAGGCAGAGAAAAGCACACCGTGTGCTTCCGGGCTGTCTCAGATGGTGCTGCCAGATCTTGGGGTAAATTAATTCAGAGGAAGCAAGCAAGGTGGGAAAGTCAAGGAGAGATCCTCAGAACAGAAGAGACTTAAGACGAGCCTTGAATAATGGAAAGCAGGGATCTGCACGCTCAAAAATGTCCTCTCATCTCCCTGCCCTGAAACTCAGGGTGTGGGGGCAGTACTTACCCAGGCTGCGTTCATCTCCAGATTAAAAGGTGATCCAGAGAAGCACACACCCCTCTGTCTTGTCTGTATAAACCCTCCCAGCTGCTATGGAGCTGTCTGTGGTGCTGAATTTCCACATGCTTGTCCAAATCCCACTTTGGAAGGACAAATTCTTGCATGGTTTGTTTCTCCTTCTACAAAGGAAGTAGCAAAACAAACCTCTTCACATAAGGTTGTGCATGAGTCCACACACAACTCAAGGAAATGTCTCCTTGGACACTCCAGCCCCAATTTGCCTTCCCTGGAAAGGCCTCACTGGGAAGAGCCAGTCAGGATAGGCAGAGCTTCCCAGTCCAGAGCATATCCTTAGTGCCTATGCAGGGTGTAACGTGGGCTATCCAAAGGTGTGGCCTGGAGGCAGTTCCATGGCAGTGATCAGTTGGTTTTTTGGTGGTGGTAATGTGGATTTATAGAAGGTATAAACATAAAGCTACACACACACACACACACACACACGCGCGCGCGCGCACACACACAATGGCAAAAGTCAGGTAAGGAATACAGATTAGTTAATTGAATTGTGCTAATGTCAACCTCTTAGTTTTGATATTGTCCTCCTGTACCATTAGAGGAAGCAGAGTAATAAGTTCTTGGGACATTTTTGGTACAATTCCTGCAATGTCTTAAAGTCTGTAATTATTTCAAGATAACATTTTAGAAAGCACAGGGAGCCCAGTGGCTGGATCTGCTTCAGAGCTGTCTTGTTTGCTGTCTCTTCCTTAACCATCTAGGCCCTTGGGGGCCCAGCTCAAGGCTTTCCTTCTCTAGGAAGCCTCCTGGTCACCATGCCCATTTCTGGGTCCTGTAGTCCCCTGCTGTGGACACAGAGCCGGGCCTCTGTTTTCTGTTGCTTCATGTGTCCATTTCCCCGCCCCCAACCTTGCTGAGAGTTCCTCAAGGGTGGGAATCATAAGCCCAGGGCCTTCTACCTGCTTTTCAGATCTGGAGGACACAGAACAGATGCTCAACCCCTTCTTGGTGCCAGACCGCTAAATCTCTGTCTCCCATAGCACCCGAGCTTTCCTAATCCCCTAATTGCCCCATTCCTCCCCCAGCTCCTAAGTTCAGCTCTATGGCAACCTGTCTCCACCAACTATGTGAGGAAGCCAGGGAGCATAGGACACAGAGACACAGAGCCACACATCGTGAGCCATTTACAGAGTATTTACATCATAGCAGTGCTTAACTGCACTGTATCTCGTCTTTACAGCTGCTCTGAAAACAGGGACCTGCACCCCATTTATAATTGAAGACAGACACGCAGCGGGAAGGGCTAGCAGTTACACAACTGAGAACCAAGTTCCGCTCTCCAGCATTGCTGTTGTTCAGTGTCACTGAATCAGGTACAACAGAACGAAACACTCTCTGACACTGTGCCATGTCCAGCACTATGTCAGTGCCGTGTCAGTGCTTCTCTGCTATTCATAGGGCTTTCAATGGCTGATTGTTCCAGGATTGTTTTGGGAGTGGATAGCCAGGTCCTTTTCCCATTTTTGCAGGACTGGGGATTGAATCCAGGGCCTCAGAGAGC
Source organism: Pedetes capensis (assembly GCA_007922755.1). Lineage (NCBI taxonomy): Eukaryota > Metazoa > Chordata > Mammalia > Rodentia > Pedetidae > Pedetes > Pedetes capensis. The sequence continues at coordinate 1,093 of VMDO01021969.1, read as the reverse complement.
ACAGAGCAGCACTCTACCAACTGAGCTAAGCCCCAGCCTTACTCTCCAGCATTACCACGTACCAATGGTGCCTAACCGCTCCAGTCTTCATTTCCCCATCTGTAAAGTGGGAAGAATAATACCAACTTCACAGGGATTCTGTGACAGGGAAATGAAATAACCTTCAGAGCCGTTGTTATTCTGGGGATTCCTCAAATGCAGGGCCAGGCCTGACTGTGGCAGATGTTTACTGTGTGTTTATTGAAGTAATCTGTGAGTGAGTTCATAATTGAAAAAAAATGAGCAAATGTTTGCCAAGGGCCCCCACTGTTCCGAGCGTGGAGCAGGAAATCTGAAAGTGTTCATTCCTCCCCAGCTTCCTGCTCTTCTTGTCCTCCCCATGCTCCCCTAGCCCTCTCTGCCATGAATCCTTATCCCGACTGCACCACAGTGGTGGAGAGGCTGCCAGGGCCTGCTGGTGGCAAAGGAAGGAAAGGGTGCCAACTGTAGTTGGGAAGCTGGCTGGGCCTCCTTCTGCTCCTGGGCTCCTTCTCAGGTTGTGGCTGGGCAGGGCTGACGAAGGCTGGGAAAACCAGCAACCTCAGCAGTGGCCAGTAAGGGGCGCCTTTTCCAGAGGGGTAGAGAGAGCTCTCCAAGGGTGGGGCCTGCAGCCCCCGTGTGCTCCCACAAAGTAACCCCCTAGGGAGGAACTGGGGAATCTGAGGAGGCTGGTGGGACACCCACCTTTGGGAAAAGAGCAATGGGGCTTCCCAGCCCATTGCCTGTTTATCCCTCACACAGAATCTTGGAATCTATGCCACTGAAAAATGTGAGAGACCCTGCAGGTCAATTGGCACCAAATCCAGAGGGCTGCCTCCTCACCAAGCAAGCACTGGTCCAAATCTTGAACCCCCCAGAGGGTGGGAGACTCACTACTTCTCCGGTTGTGGTCATTCTCTGCTTATCCTGGTGGAAGGGCAAGACAGATCATTCCAGCATTTCCGGAATCCTGGGGTGCCTGAGTCAGGATGAAAGAGCAGTAAAGGTGATGGCGTCATAGCTGAAAATTCCCTGGCCAGTTCTTTTCACTGTGAGATCTGTGGCGCCCTTCCTA